>LUCM01006516.1:25382-77158 GCA_008360955.1 Fasciolopsis buskii
GTTTCTGTTTTGTCGAAATCTTTCTGTTTCCCCGATGAAATGCAAGGCTTATTATTTCGGACCAGATTTGGGTTTGTGTTGGGTCAACAAAGCAGCATTGCTTGGTATGAATGATTTCAACTCTTCTGAATGTGAAGTTTTCATTAGAAGAGAAATTGAGTGATGAAACGCGAAGTGTCATTAAACTAGTATTCTATCATCCCGCATTCCTACCCGAAAATGACAATTTTAGTCTTATTGGAGTAGGTTAGCATTTCGCAATGCTTGGGGTGCTTTTTACTCCTCGCACTTTGCATTCAGTTTTCTCCGCGCCGCACGAGATTTTGGTGCTGTGGTTTTTCTATGCTGAATGAACTCGCCTTCCCCGTTGTATATTTCGCACACGGATGGATCCACAATTTTTCCCCTATGATTCAGATCCAGTGCTTTTTGGCTTTCTGTGCTCTTGCTGAGGTTTGGCCTTTTCCGGGCGGCGTGAATCCTATCACGAATCACCATATGACTTTTGTATGTTTTTGTCATCCATTCACGTTCTCGACTGTTCAGATGATATCCTATTACGGCGATAGACTCACGTTTTTTTACTCCGATGGATGCTGATTTGAGGTCCAATTTAAGAGAATTATTTACACGTTTGTCAGTCCAACTCGCGGTGTCACCTCAAAGTTGCTATTAGATGCGCACCGTTTCGTGCAACATAATTCTACGGAAAAATCCCCATCAGCGGAATTCTTTTGCCCGTGCTATTAGGTGATTGTACTCACACTTGTGTTACCAATTTCGTGTGAATCTGATTGCATCATATTGTGCTTGACTGGTAACAAAGTCGCATTGGGTTTTTTTTACTTCGGCCACCTTGCAATTCCTACCGTATCATTGGTACCGATCCAAGCGGAATAATTGCAGAATCACTTCACGATTCAAAGGCATACTTGGACACCATCTGCACTCTAGTGGCACGTGGTATTGACCGCCTAATTTAGAAGGTCATTTTGTATAGGGGGGGATTCATGTGCATGTTCAAAGTCCTCTGATGACAACACCTTTTTTACTGTTTAGATCCATACACTATTTGTTATATCTTCTACACCATATACCATAATGCTTGGACCCTAGATCGTTGGTTACTTTAGGCTATTTTACGCACACTACACTTTATTTGATTAAAGCATCAAGTTCGATCTTGCTACTGTGAAACATTCATTGCACAGCGAACTGTTTGCGGTCGCATGGTCTTAAGCATTAATGGATTCCTGATTGGGACTTAATTGGCAACTCGTAGTTAAATGCGTCACACATGGACGTTTTATTTTCGTTCACTACACCCCGAGCATGTACCTCCGCCTAGTGTAAAAAGATCAGTCCGGAAACAGCTTCCCGTGGACCAGTATCTGATTTGCCTAAATCTCAGGTGTTCCGTCAAGGTTAGCAAATGATCAAACGAACGCATTTAACAACAGCTCGCTCCGTTCGTACAAACAACCGTTATGCGTTCTATAGCCCCGCCCCTATATTTTATCCCATTTTCTGTCATAATTTAGTATTAGTAACGTGTAAGCATTGAAAATTTCGTGCATCATTTTCTTATAAAACTACCGGTTATGAGTAAGAATTGTCTAACTGTTCTGACGCGTTGATTCCAAGTCCTGCATCAAAACTGCTATTCGTTAAAGTTCCTGACGTATACGTCAGAGTGATTTGATGTCAGTCAGAAACTGTACGAGGATACGCAAAGCACCTGTGAGCCTTATCGGCAACTAACATTTCGAAGTTAACAGACACGCTGTGCGATGGAGTTCTAACAAGATAGGATTTCGATATGTAAGCGCACTTGTCGAAAACATCGCCAAATCACAACGTATTTTTGTCAACGCTGATTGTACTAGAATAAATTAAAAGTTTGAGTAAATTGTTTGCGGACAGAAAAGTGCAGGGAATCAAAGTCTCCGAAGAAGTGAGTCCGTTCATCAGATTTTTTCTATTTTACTTGAAGGACATTTAGGGACCATTTTACAAGTAGACTGCGTTTGAATGAGGAACAAGAAATGCAAATTCTCGAAAAAAATAGTTTTAGTCAAAACAAGGACGATTTTAAGCTGCCTTCTATAAGTTAATCGTTAAATGAACTGTTTAAATCGTTTCCCTGGTATTTCCAAAGAGGAAGTCACGTACTGCCTTGAACAACATTGGCAGACATTCCAAAATTCAAGCGATTGTTATTTCGTCCTATTGTGTTGATTATTTATTTATGTCTTTGGACTTCTGAGACCAAACGCTAAGACAGACTGCCGCCTTTTGGAAACTATTAACTGTTTCTCATCGACCAGAGCTGTCGTTTTCATGAGTGAACATGTCCACTGGCTTAGTGATTTTTTTATAGTCCTAACTCATTTGACACTAGACGATCTTAATCAATTTTGAAACAATCATTCACGCCGTCGTTTTTCTGAACCAATCATCAATTTGAATTTCGACAGGTGACCTTGTGAAACAACTTTGCACAAAACTCTTGATTTTTGTGTGACACGGATAATGACAAATTGGGCTAGGGTGAGAAACGAATTAAGAAAAGCCTGACTGAGGATCCGGTCAACATTTGTTTTAGGTTACGCTTATCATCTCCTCGCGTTTTTTCATTTCATTTAGCTTTTTTATTACTTCCAGAGCACTTTTGGAATATCAATACACATAGAGATTTCACTTTCATTAACTGATGTCATTTGCCATTCAATAAGGACAAAGAACATATTCGCGTAGTAACTGCTGTGTGTACATGTTTCGTTTGGAAACTTCCCGAATATTTTCGTGATAGTTTAACCAGATGATACATTTTGCGGTCAAACTATGAAATTTTTGTCCAAGCTTGCTCTTTGGATCGATTCTCTGATGCTCAATAAATAGACACGGTTTCGCGAATGGCTTCTCGTCCAGATATTTTGCCTAAGTACCTGTATTTTTTCGACCATATGGACGAGCAAACACCGTCCCGGTGCATGAATTAACCAAACTGCGGTGTCCTGCGATTTGAGCAAATCACATTTGGTCGCGTTCATGTATTCGCCTTGGAATCCTGCGTAGCGAACGTGATCCAACACTATTTCCGATGCACGTTGTTTATGGGACAATTTTCGAGTGTTTTAAAAACAATATTAGTGATACAAAGAACACGCTGGTGTAGATCGTGTTCGTATGCGTTAAATTCAAAAGTAGCTAAAAAGGAATGCTCCCAATTAGGCCAAAACAAAATAGATAAACTAAAGAAAGAATGTCTTAATGGCAGACATCTATTAACCTATATTTCATGTCACTTATTTGATGAGTATTTAAAGAAGAAGATGGTTATTTTGATTCGGACGATGATGCTGCTGCTGACCGCGATGGTAATGCTGGCAATGATCATACTAATAATAATTGTTAATGCATTTTTATTTGCTTTGTTTTCATTGTCGAGTGGGTTTTCCGCTTTGGAACCGGTTTGTGTATACCCTGGCCAAGGCGCGACATTCTAAGACCAGCTCCTACGCGAGGTGCTCACGACCGTTGGGGTGGCGTTTTACCGCTGTGTGCTAGCTTATTGCGCAATACTCCACACCACGATAGGATACAGTCCCGCATACCCTAACCTGGGCCCCATACGTCAACTATCGGCAGAACTGTTGTCACCGTTCGCTTCGCTTCAGGTGAGAGACTTTGCTGTTTATGTGCAGACCCTTCAGGGAAGATAACATGAGGCCTTTCGACAGGTCCAAAAATAGTCCGATAAAAGCGCAAGCTCACCAAAATCCAATCTGTGACCGTCGTTGGTTGTCAGGTGCTGCTATATAGACAGCGGCCGCAACCCCGGTCATCTACGTTTCACATGAGCTGGAAGAAACCGTATGAAGTTAAATTTGTAAGGTCACCGAGGGTTTACGTTATGCGACAAGTAGGTAGCGGAGATGGTGAATTACTAACAGTGCACCGCAATCATCTAACGCCTGTTTACCAGTGACCAGTCCCTAATCATGGGTAAAGTGGGGTCGTTTCTGAAGAACAGCCGGAGGTTAACGTGGCGATTAGTATATTGTCAGATGGCACTGAAGGCAGTGTCATCCTAGGGGGGAAAGCAGCGTATTGAGATTGGTCTGAACCAACGAGTCTCTCTCTGCTTTTACGCCAGATTAGCACCAATCCATGGAACACCAGAGGATAAGTCTTAGCGACAGATCCAATACTTAACTGTTCCTCCTTCCTTTCAAAAAATCATCTGAAACGAAAGTTGCTGATCGATATCGACTTTTGGTCGTTTCCGGTACAGTACACAGATACATTTGTCGTAACGCGCGTTTCCGTTGTCCAGGGATATTGCGGTTCATATATATGTTAGTTCGGCGTGGGCCGCAAACTATGTCGAACGTTACACACCAGGTTCAATAATCATGTTTTTACCACTGTCTTGGATACTTTAAACTATGGAAGCTGTGGAACTTGGAAAATTGTTTTTAGGATCAAACTTTAGGTTTGAGCAGTTGGCCATTGAGCGCTTTGCTTGAACAAGCATCGGTCGGGCAGTGTACCCTCGAAATGAAAATCTGGTGTGCTGTTTGGCAAACCGATTGTGTCAACTACGGTCTGAAAACAAACTTTAAGAAACATTGGAAGCCATTTCAAGCACACTCAAATAAGAATGGTACCAAGGAAGCTTTCCTGAGAAACAAATGAAAGCAAGCATTTGGACGCCAAAATCTTGAAGTCCTAAAAAGGTGCCGTTAGGCTATTCGTGGCATCATAAAGGAGAACCAGTGGCCGAAGTATCGATCCGGCCAAAATTCAAGAGCAGTAGGCAAATCATTCAACGCAGCAAACTTTTGGCTAATTTCTAGCACTCAACCGCATTTGCTACCAAAACTCAAAGAGAGGTTGCCTAAACTTAAAATTTTTGTTTGTGCTTATTCTTACTTCCACGCCTATAGAGGAGGATACGTCGATAGAACAATCAAATGTCTGTCCGGTCAAGTTCAAGGGTACTTTCTTTTATTGGTTTTCGCGAGTGTTCAGCAGGGCTGTAATCAGTGTAATTTTGGTTCATGCGATCAATGCGGGTTATGCGCTAACGCAAAATGGATCATTTAGCGCCGCCTACTTTGAGATTGTCAACAGCTACAAATATGTCTGGCAGAGAAGGCTCTCCGTAACAGAAGCGATCACTAACGAACTGAACAGACGAGCTCTTTGCTCCCCGAAGCAGTTAGCCAGGACCCACAGCTTCTATGACCAAAAGTCTTCAGGATAGTGACACAAACAGAAAAGGAGTAAAACGACATGATGATTAGTCGGGCAAAAGTCATTCAGTATGAAATCAGAATTCATCCTCTATACTCCACTGTTAACATTTCACAGTGAAATTACGGAATTCCACCAAAATCATTCAAGTGTACCGCACCGGGCTGATTAGAATTATTGAAAAGTCTGATATGTGTTTGCCACTTTACGATTTCTAGATCATCTATGGTCTGTAATTAGTTAAAACTCGAGAGAAAATGAAATTCAACGTTATCGTGTGATCTCAGCTATTTGATGGCTTTTAATTCCCGGCACCTCCTCGGTGGTTTCCGAATTGATGACGAAATCCAGACAGTTCCTGACCTTGACTTCATGCTTTGGTATAGATGGTCATTTTGCCTTTAGAGTCACGTCCACTGCTTCTTTGGATGCTGCTCTTGTGTTATCTATGCAAATTGGGACGAATATCCAATTGTCGCGGTCTCCTGAAGGAATGCTGTTTGTGGAATGTAATGTGAACCGAGGTTTTGGACTTGATTCTGCACGTTCATCTACACTTATAACACTGCAAGCATCAATATCTTACAAGCTTTGCAATGTGATATCGTTTGGACAGTTCGGTCTCCAGCTGAAATCTGCACCTACATTTGTGTTCCCCTTGGCCGCTTACTTGACAACACGGTAAGCAAATCAACCAATCATGTCGTTAGAGGAGGAGCCTGCCATTCAAGCAGTACCATCATGCGATATTGCCAAGATTTGTACGCCGTACAATGGCGTATATTTCTGTGCTTCTGGCACCCGGGGTATGAGTATGCTTTCTGCACTCCACCCCTGTTATTCCCACTCGTTCCACTAATTCACCGAGATGGGTAAAAGTGATTGGGTCAGTGCACAAGTAGACAAACAGGTTGTGTCAGATGGCACTGGGAGCTCAAGGGCGCAAAATGTTTGCATTTTGTTTAGGAATGCAGTTACCACGGGCGACATTCTTTAACACCGACCTTACACATCTTCCGGATCAATAACACTCCGCTCTCGCGAGCGTGTCCTTCCACTTTACACTATTTTCTCTCTGTCTACCTAGACTTCTTCTATATGATGAAATCAAGAAATTGCAGTTACAAAAATGGTAAATAAAGTGAGCAGGTACCACCAGAATCTACTTTCCCTACTTACGGATAACCGTAAAACCTGGAATTTTATGTTCTGTAATTTGCTGTACATCACATGGTTCGTTTTCACCGTTTACCACATGACCGATTTCTCACCTTTAGTGCAGACTTATTTGGCCATATGAACTACATAATATCCTTTTTTCTTGAAAATATGTCTCGTGACTTATTTCTAACAAACTTAGGATGAGAATTTCTCTCGTGAATTTGCGCATTCGATAAACTTTCTTTTTACACACGGATGAAATATCTAAATGACATTTGGTCAATTATGTAAGCCTCACAATTAAAGCTTCATTTTAGATCCCGGGTGTGGGATGTAAAAATAGATAAAAGGTCCTAACTTTTCGAACTTGAAAATTTATCCAAGAAATAGGGTCCAGTTAGACTTGAGTCTTAAATTCATATACTGAAAATATGGTTATTTATATGTATCTTTGCTAATGTTGCAAGTACGTGGTGAGCATACACGCTGCTGGGCAAGTATTTAAACAATTAGGACATTTATCCTTCACGGATCTATCGATTTTATAGTGTTTTCATGTCCTTAACCAGTACAGTCTGGCAGCGCTTTTGTGACTGTTTCTCAGAACTAATCAAGAATGAATTCTCCGAAAGAAACAAACACATATATACAAATATTTATGTAATTTTATACTCATATTTACATATATAACTGTTTGTGTAAAAGCCCATACATTACTTAATGTTACCTGACAAGTGTTCACGTAAGCTAGCGGAACCATTAGATCGGGCAATCGACGAATTTGATGAAAGAAAGATGAAGTGTTTCCCTACAACTCGAGTGCCGCTTGTAACTGGCGGTTTTATGGTCTCCTGATTGCTAGATCAACCGTCCTGAGTGCAATTAACCAATTCATCAATCAATTTAGAACAGTAGTCAGTGCAAATCACGGTTTGTAGAAGAGGATTTTCATTGCCTTGCTGATAAACCAAAACAATCGGCATCCATTTGGTTTTGTGGACACGTTTCATCAAAAAGTGACTCGGAAATGACTTTATCCTTTCTCTCTGTATGATTTTGACAAACAGAATTTGATTTCAACTTTCCACTAAACGACTTTCGTTGGTTTTGGGTTCCGGAGGCGTTCCGCGAAGCTTAGTATCCTGATCGTATCACGGGTTCCCAAAAAAATCGTTGGCACCAACTTTATGGCCACGTGACATCAGCATGCCCGATCAAATTTTGTATTACGCACGGTTCGGTCGTCGAGTTTACAACCTGAAAAATGGTAGTCAAACAAAAGGAGAATAAGTGGACTATTGTCAACCATCCATCATTAACCGATTCCGTCGGTCATATGCATCCGGTAATCCTGGTGTCAGCTAATTACATTCTCCGTGCCGATGCCTAGGGAACATTCAAAAAAAAACATTTCACTGAGGATTAGTTCACCTAGCTAAGTTCACGATTGTTAGAGTATATGGTGAACTGCTTTCAAAACACGCTGACAGTTGCCATATCACAATCACACTGGCGTTGGTGTCATTATGTTTTTTCCTCCTCTTGATTCAAGCATGATTTAAGTTAGTAGCCCAGTTACGTACCCATTAATCTATCTATCGAGTACCTTTGGGCCGGATGTTATCGATCGACATTTTCGTTTATATCTTCGATAATGCACAAGTCGTACTGACCAGTTAAATTCGTTGGCCGCACGCCCATCATTATTTTCTGCCTCAAGAAAACATTTTGTTCTTGAAGATCTGACTGACTTTTCTCACGTCAAAAAGGCTGTCACACATGCGGTTGCTTGCTGATTCTCAGCTGGTGCACGATGAATGCACATGGGTTCAACGATGGACGAATAGAAATACTATTATCCAGACGCAATCAAGTGGACAACGCAGAGTTATAGTCAGTCAAAAACAAAACGAAGCAACTGACAAAATCTTCAACTTGTGTTGACCACAAGAACAGTGAAGTATGCCATTTTTCCCCCTCCAACCGTGGAGTTTTTCACAAACAGCAATGTGAATATTAACTCGGAGTCTTACGTTTTGTCCACACTTGGGTTTCCTACAGTCTCAGTGCAACTGATTTTCCTGAGGATACTGATCAAATTTCGGTGGAATTAGCGTTACTTGATTTCCCACCCCCTAAGAGCTGGCACTCGGCAACACAGTCAAAAAGATCCACGCATCCTCAGTGTTGCATGATTGGAAATTCCAAATGAATACTTGGATTATTATACTGGTATCCTCCCTCCCTGTTTGAACAGTTCAAGATCTTATCCGTTTCACCAGTTCATCCGACCTGGCAGCCAAAACGTTCATCCAAGTAGTCGCCCGGGCTAAATTCACTGTTTCCTATCAGATAATCAACAGAATGAATATCACCGCATCGTTCTCCTGGAGACAAAAACACTCCGACCGAGACAGACTTTCAATGTCACGCAAACCCGTGAAGTTGGAAATCATGGCCGGATTGTGAAAATTGTTAAACGTTTGAACTAAAATTTCGGACCACTTCCTCGGATTCTTCGCGGAATAGAGAGTCGTGAAATAGGTGCAACGAAATTTTCATTTGGCAAGCAAATTTTCACCAATCTGAGTCTATGAAGTTTTTCCAGACGGTTGGTTTGATGCTGTTAATGACGACCAGCCACCGTTGGGTCTTGTTCGTGTCCGTACAGCTATTTTCATGCCTACTGAACGTTACGAAACCTGCATCGATATAGTGAGACTAATTAATTTTTCGAGTATTGGCTCATGACATGCACGCGGCATCCGAGACCCAATGATTAGAGCCTATTAAGTGAGGTGTGTTACAATGATAGATAAAAATAACGTGACGCCAAGATTAGGCTGGCCTGATGATTAGGCCGGTTACAAATTCCATGGTCTAACATCCAGTTTACTTTGTTTTAGGTTAATGATAGACATGGATTTTTTTCTTGCACACAATTAGTAAGCCTTTACCTTTATATGTGCATATCACGCTACCTTGTATGCATTCACTACTGATAACCAATGCGAAAATACAGATCTCTGATGCCCAATTGTTCGATTCACCCAAGTCGTCAATCCGGAATAAGGCGCACCCTGCTATGTACGGCATGCAAGGACCATTGGATACATAGTCGAAGATCAGCCAGGTTACTTTAAAGTGGCCGATAAGAAGAAATCATAGTAGAAAGTAACTAGCCTCGGTAAACTGTGTGTATGTTCCCACTTGTTTGACGTACGGCTCGATCGGTTATCCAGGCAATCATCTACGACATTCTACGTAACTGGCCGTCGAATTCAGACCAAACACAATTCTGTGGTGTGCAAATTATCGCAGTAGGGGATGACAAAAATGAATACCTTTTCGCTATGGATTCCTAATTCATCCGAGATTCGAAATAATGCACTCGCTTTAGAAATCATTTGAAACTTTTAGAGCAATAAATGATAAGTCTACGAATCCAAATCACTTCATTGTTCTCAATCTATAAAGATCAGGAAACTGAAATCAAAATCAATAGCGTTCGCTCCTCATTTTCGAGCCATTCAACTATTACTTGAGCACTTTATCTTTCCTGAAGTAAGCACACCCTTGTGATTGTCCAGTTACCGGATTTAATCTAAACCTACAATTTTACCCCATATGGCACACCCAAAGGAATGTTTTGAAAATAATCCAAAGATCTGTCCTAATAGGGGGCACATTCTTCGAATAACTCTCTTAAAACTTGTAATTAATATTACTGTCCGTAATTGGGTTTGAAATTCAAAAATTCCAGTTTTAGGATAACTTCGTCGGACAGGAAAAAAAGAATTTCACTTAACCAAAAGGCAGATGTGTTGGATTCCATTGACCACTTAATTTCGTCGTCAGCCATTCGAATTCACATACTACTCACAACATTATTGATGATTGTAGATCAGGAATAGAGTGAGGGATAGAAATGATGGGAAATATGCATTTCACACCCATCGTCAAATCGAATTCTCCACAGACAACTTATCAAACGACTACTGTGATCAGTGTGTCAGCTACCTGCCTAGTTGAGACGCCCAATCTATGGATGAACGGATTGACTGAGGCTTTGTTTTTGAGTATTCGAAAAGACTTGTGTAGACCAATTGCAACCATCGTCGCTGTATCTAAGGTTTCCACATGACACCTGTCTAGATGATTAACCCCGGGACCCAATCCACGGAGCAGAAATCCTCGGTTGTGACTACTCCTTTCGTTTATTCGGATAAATGTTTAAAGTGATGCGATGGTGGTTGACATTATTGCTCCTGTCCTGAACTATGCTTTGTGCTGCTTACAAACACGTCCTGACGAGCAGCTGTTCGTATGGCCAGTTTACTGTGTTCCGTGTGAGGAAGCAAAGAAAATAAAGACAAAATGATGCTACAATAATAGACACGATTTCATTCAACCTGGAGTACAGTTTTTGACTACGAGTCAACAAGAGCGCATTCCAACTGTTTGAAAAGTTCCAGTAGTAAGTAGTTCGTTTCTTCTTCTTCAACACCGGCCTCAGTGTGACACGTTGGATTGGCAGAGAGATGTATACAATTCGTTCTTCCCTGTCACTGTCTTCCCCAATACTTCTACTCTATTTTTCATCATCTAGCCAATCAAATGTTTTCGAATAACCATTACTAACGGCTGTCCTTGCTTTATTGAAGCTCGTCTGTAATACTTTCTTTTGGGTCAGTTTAATTTGAATGGGTCCCAGGGTTCGTCATCTAGACAGGCATCATGTGGAAACCTTAGATACAGCGACGATGGTTGCAATTGGTCTACACAAGTCTTTTCGAATACTCAAAAACAAAGCCTCAGTCAATCCGTTCATCCATAGATTGGGCGTCTCAACTAGGCAGGTAGCTGACACACTGATCACAGTAGTCGTTTGATAAGTTGTCTGTGGAGAATTCGATTTGACGATGGGTGTGAAATGCATATTTCCCATCATTTCTCTCCCTCACTCTATTCCTGATCTGCAGTCATCAGTAATATTGTGAGTAGTATACGAACAAGAATAAATGAAATATGGATATTTTTGCTATTCTAAATTTTCCAAATGCAGTGTAATTTGGCGAGATTTGTACAAAATTTCAACCACTTTTTTATTTTACTTCGGTTCATATCTCATAATCTTCAACTATTCCATTTAATGAAATTGTTCTCTTTGGTTTTACGCAATGCCTGTGTGTGTTTTCGGATATTTTGTTTTAACAAACTATTTCGGGGTTTGTGGGGCTTGGCCGTTGCTGATCATCAAAAAAATGCTGGAATCAACAAGCGGTGTTTTAATGCGGTTTACACTTTTACAGAGGGGTTAAATTCACCGGCGGAAAGCGTGACTGTTAAAGTAACAGATTTATCTAAATTATTGGTTTCGATTGACAGAAATTATCGATTTCCACAGGTGTCATTATTTTGATTTAATGCTGGCTCGTTCATTGATTCATTCTAAGACCAATGTTTCTGTCTCACGCTTCCACTTGTTCTTTCACCACCTACAATGGATGCAACAATTCAACTTCTGGCTGTGTACCAATAAAACGTAAATGAACTAGGGGTTATAAATTTCATTGAAATATGCATCACACTCGAGGTAATATGAATCAGAAGGCACTTGAAAAAAAACAAAGTTTGAAGTGCCGGTTTCCGCATTGTATCCGTGACCGCTTTGGTTCATTTGTACCCGAGCTTACGGCACTTATCTGCAATGTTCACAGTCAGAAACGCGGTAAATGTTGTTGTGTGAACATCAAAACTCTGTTGATTTGGTTGTACTAACAATAATTACCACTATTCGTTATGACAGCTAGGTCATTCAGACTGGATAACTGATTCCCTTGGAATCCAAACTGGGTTGAGGGCGATTTGTGATAAGAGAAGTTCACAACAGCAAGAGGAGGTGAAATTTCCCAACTAAATTGGCAAAGTTGCAGCCCCATTTAAGCGCTAAGGACAAATTCCGTGCACATCTGACCATAGCTGTCGCTCCAGCCTAGTTGAACATTTTGTTTTAGACATGTCATTGTAGATGCCTGATTTTACTTCACCAAATGTTGTGTAATTGATGATCTCATTGATTAGACATAACATGTCCTCGGTGAACTGGCCTTTTTTCATTTTTTCAAGCCATACACACAGAGATGTTGTCCGCATTCGGTTAAAGCACTTGTTTGCTTGCCCTACCAATGCGGAATAATGAGCATTCACATGTGAATTGGTGAAATTTCGCTTGATTTGGCTCAACGAGTCCGTGTGTTGTTTCAACCGAATTCATTTTCAAGCTTGAACCAAATTTTTCCATATAGCCTGAAGATCACATGCTACAGTCATTAGGCTTGGACACGGGAGATGCGGTATTTGGACATATGTTCTATCCGACCCTAAATGGCTTGCTAATCAACTTATGTTTTACTCTCAAGTTTGTTTGCTCACGAGTTTTTAATGGCTGAAATACGATAGCCGGATGGAGTTTTCGGGCAATTAACGGGTGACCACAGAGTTCGGGTGTACGTCGGAGAGGGTAATGCTAGGAGGTCATTTAGCATTAGGACAACCCTTATCCTCTGTTCGTGATTCGATAATCAAAACGGATTTTGTCCCCAGCTGGCTTCTTATTCGGGACCGTGTTAGCAAATTATTTCCTGTTTGTGGTATAAAGGGGTCACATGCCATCTTTCGCTTTATTTGATTCTATTCGATTTCCGGTACACTGGTAATGAATGTTTGCGGATTTTGCGTCGTTCTTTTTTCTCACGAATGCAACTTTTAATTTGCTGCTTTTTCTTTTATCTATGCAAACATTGTTACTGTCCAGTGTCTGGAATTCCGGTGTCTCCTTCCATCGGAATATTGAAGTGACCGGTCTCTGATTAGTTGCGCTTCAACAAGGTTGATACTCCCAGTCAAACAACCTTCGTAAAACTCGTTTTCGTTAGCCGTGAATCCGTCCCGAGGATGAGCGTATTTTGCAATTTTCGTTATTCGATTCACACTTTCTCCTGGAAGATATAGCAGAAGGCGTCTGTTAGGGTCTTGGCATACAGTGCTTACAGCATGCGACCTCAAGCCTCGCTAGCCGGATCGCAGACTATTAGACTATGAAGTAATATAGCGATTCAACCTCCTAGTTTTACAATCCTTCAGCTTCGATAGATAAGTCCCGACTAACGTTCTGAATCATGGTTAAAAGTTGACCTAATGGCTGTTTGTTAAACTTTAATGGTTAATGCATAAGTTAAGCTTCTTAAATCATTACAGATCTGTTTGCGAGTGGATGGGGCGGGGGCGGTTTGGATTTCCCACCCCCCGAGGTTATCGATTTCAAAATGCCGACGATTACATTTCTAATGATGTTTGTGCGAATTACACGGGGTTCGCATGCCCCGAATCCCGGATGCGCCTGTCAATTTTTCCCGGGGCACAAAAAACATCATTTGTCTATTCTGTGAGACGTTTTGTCTAACCAACATGCATTGTGCATATTCGTAGCTAGAATGAGTTATTCCTACCTAAATGGTAGTTCCGATTTGTTAAAAGTTCCTTTGTTTCTCGGTCACAAATGCGTAGCATGACAAAATTAATAATAATTAATAATAATAATAATAATACTAGTGATTGTAATGTGGTCTAAGAAATTCGCATGCTGCAATGGAACTAAAAGAAAGCAAAACAAATTCACCCCTATTCTTCACCCATACCGTATTTCCGTTCTAGTCCAGGTGGGTACTTCTTCCGACTTACGATGAGCAGAAAAGTGTACGAACTTTCAGATTGGGGACGGGCCTGATGACGAATGCGATTCACCGGCATCTTCATCATGTGATCTAATTTAAAAACAATTCTGGTGCGTTTTGGAGTTTCTTCCGGATAAATCACCGATGTGTAGGGACCTGACCGAATAGTATCTAGGCCACTTCCTGCAGAGGTCAACCATGCAATTCGTTGCACTTTCATACACCCGTTCACACGTACACACATGCACACATTGCATGCACGGACACTGTCTTTCTTGAGGGAAGCAAATAGACCATAACATGAAATCATATATTACTCAACGGGTGCATAAATGTGTCGGGTCGTGTGCGGTCCTGTGCGGTCGTGCTTTTGCGTAAGGTAATCCAGATTGAGGGGAAACTAAGCGGATAGAGTTTGGACAGAGCGTGGACAAACATGTAGTGTGCATTTCAGCAGTCTGCTGCTTTTTCTTCATACCGCCCTTTTGACCATTGAGTTGCCGGATAATAGTAACGATTACATTGAGGAATACTCATTTAGGTCTCCTTAGTGCACTTGTTTACTTATTACAATACACAAACATCTCTCGGACACAACGTGGCTGTTTGTAGCTCATTCGCGCAAGTACACGCGCACGTACGCATGCATGCACGTATGCACTAAAACAGGCATGCACTCGACCGTCGTATCAACCCATCCGCAAACCCCCACACGGGATACGCTGGTTGTTCTCAAATTCTGACCCATTCATTCATTCATTTAACCACCCAGCATACATGTGCTTACAAGTCAGATCGCATTTGGGCATATCCGAGCAACTATACTACACACCGACTCAATGATGTCCGCGGAGCGGTAACTAGGATATGCTGAGAGGATGTATCCATAACGAACCTTTGGGCTCGATGAACCGGTGATGATGAGTTGCGCGTAATGTTTTCCCATTATTATCCTCAGTGCGTGCCGGAAGTGGTGTACGTCTTCGGAATAATTATGTCTCACATTCTTGTACATGCATTCGTAAAAAAACTGAAAAATAACTATTGCAGATTGCGCCAGACAACACTCGGTGATGATCAGTATGATATTATCTGTAAATTCTGTGAATCATAACTTATAATTTTGAAAACTAAAACCGAAGTGGGATTTTGTGTGATATTTGTTTGAGTAAACCCCTAAAAATATACTCGTCTTTGTTTGGAATCTGTTCACGATCACATAAAGGTTAAAGTGTACTACTATGCAGAGATTTCATCAGCATTCAGCAGATGCAAGTTCTTCATCCTCATCTGGATTAATCCGGCAGGGCGATCATCCTCATCCACGAAGGCCGCTTTGTCACAGCAACCCTGGCAGCGGTGAAGTTGAACGGTCGGGTCCATGCGACATCGTCGCGCGCAATCGCCCTACGTCCTATCTGGCGGAGGTAATGAACAATCAAATTCAGACTGACGACAGACCTATTATGTGTTTAACAATTACAAATCCCACGAACGTTTATGACTATGATGTTCATCAGTCTCGAAGGCCGGCGGAATACCTGCCGGACGGATCAACATCACCAGAAGATGCGGAGAAGCGCGAGAGTATTGCACGCACAGTTGGAAAATCACGCACCCCCTCACCGGCTATCGTCTCAAATGCCTTAGAACAGTGTCCATTGAAGCAAAAAGGCAGCAAGTCTGAGGATGAGCTGAATTTCAATTCAGTCGTACAAGAACACCCTCTTCGAATGTCGCATGGTGTCCAAACGGGGAG
The DNA here is from genome assembly GCA_008360955.1 of Fasciolopsis buskii. Taxonomy (NCBI): domain Eukaryota; kingdom Metazoa; phylum Platyhelminthes; class Trematoda; order Plagiorchiida; family Fasciolidae; genus Fasciolopsis; species Fasciolopsis buskii. The sequence continues at coordinate 41,301 of LUCM01006516.1, forward strand.
CGGAAACAGGACACGAGAAGTCCCTGCGGACATACAGACATCTGCATTCCCTTCTCATAGGTCAGGCAGTCGGAGTAGTCGAACACGGTTCAAACATCAGAACTCATCACCACTAGTTTTCAGGAGTCGAACACCACACGAACGTCGTCCCAGTCCCTATGTGAGCACAGACACCAGCTTCTTATCTACCCTGGCAGCAAGCCGGCCGAATGCAGCTACCGGACTGCTGGGCGTCGCCAGTGCAGCACTGGCTGCAGCTCGAGCAGGCACATTGACCATTGGACCTCATGCAGTCGACGGGCCTCCACGAATGCCTTATGAAAACAACTCAATCGGAATGGGGAAGCGATACTCTAATGCACATTCAACCATGCAAACTGCGGTTTTCATACCATGTCATTGCCAGCGCCAAGTGTGCACTTTCAATGAACCGCATTTTTTTCAGCCCCGAGTTGAGGACAAAGCGTCCGCTGGGATTCAACCACAACGACGAAATTCCGATTCCATTCTAGAATCCGCAACGGACCGTTTGTGTTCTTCGGCCGTTCACGTAATTATGTGTCCCCATTGTAAACCCCAACAACTGGAAGTACCCAAGCCATTGCAGACGGGGATTTGCCAGCTGTGTCAAGCAGGACGTTGCACTTGTGATTCCTATGAACCATTGGTATCCACTGTGCGAAACGCGTCTGTCGTTGAAAATCCCTTAGATTCCACTCGACCGTATTTGCATTCCAGCTGGGTTGGCCTCAGCGGCAACGAATGTACAGACTTCCTTCCCCTACAGCCGGGTACAAATAAGGCCACATCAACTGCCGTCCTGACCAGTGGTTTGTCTGCCGAGTTCGAGCCGAGTTCTTCCGAATTTCCGGAACACGAGTTTTACGAACCGGAAAATTTCCGACCATTTGTGGGGTCACGAAACTTGCATTTTCCGGATCGGAGTTTCGAGCGGAAGCAGGCGGTAGGGCGCTTCCGGAGTACATCACGTGACAGACGCAATCAACTGCAAGCTAACTATTATACCGGTGGATATAATCGATTGAAACCTCGTGGCTTAGATGCAATTGGATTGGACTTCATGCGAATCAATGGAGCACGACCTGGTGAGCATTTTAAGGGTTTCTCATTCTCCTGTGATGTGCTAAGACCAAATAATGAGTGCCTGGTGAATTTATTGTTAATACGGTATCGGGGTGATATTGTTTAGTGAATATGAAGGAAGTGTTTTTATTCGAAGAACAACACCAGCTTTTAGGAAGCATTGCGTCGGTTAATGAGAAAAGCGAAAAGAGTTCTGTGGGTTAAAAAATATTTTGTCGTTAGAGAAAATCCACCGTTCTAGAGGTAACGCGTGCCTAGGTGAATAAGCCACTTAAGTTTGCTTCTCTTTTCTCTCAAACTGAGAGCGAGCCGATAGCTGGAAGGAACCGTGTTATTCCCCTGGAGCCTGTATACATCTATCTAGTGGTCATTTAGTATAAATTATAATAAAAAAAGTATTCATATGTGGATCCTTTGAATATACACGGTTGTTTTCTCGCAATCATTTCTCCTGGATAGAAGATTATACAAAGCGGATACTGTTTAGTGAGACAATAGGTTTTCTATTTGGTTGTTAAGGTGTAACGTCATTCAACAATATGTTTTCTCATATGTACCGACTTTTCACCTTAGGTAAGTTGTTTCAGTATTGAAAAGTTTTGCCCTTCATAGTGGCTGGGCAGGATTTTTCAAGTTCAGAATTCTGGAATGAGGTGGAAATAGAGAAAAGTGGAAATTATTAATTGGGACCATTCACTCGCGTTCCGTAAGCTGATTTCGCAAAATCAATGAATTCGGAGCTTATACCATGTTATTTATCTTTCGGCTGTCGAGACAATTGACAAACGATCACATTTTGTAAGGTCATTCTGACTGAAATAAAATGTAGATTCTGCCTAACTTTTCATCCCTACACGAATGGCAAACGGCTTTAAGGTCAAAGTGTTCACTCCAAATGGGAGCAATTTCGTTTCGTTTTATTATTTTGGCTGATAAGGGGATTCGAATTTCACGACGTCTTCTAAGTCCGTCCTATCTTCTGGATGTAACCGCGAATCAAATTGAGAATGAACATTATTCCTGACAAAAGGGCTTGAAAACCGTGAGCGGCGGGTGATGCTAGATATTGTGCAGGTATTTTCAAAGTTAATGCATCAGGCATCCTGGGGAAGATCCCGTGTACGATGATCTGGTTGGCAAAAGTACAACATCCCATGCGCATGCCATACAGCAAGTAGCAGATCGGCTCCTGGGTGGTACATTTCCTGTTGTGCATTTACTTCATGAGCAGTTCCGTCCAGAATTTACTTCGTCACCTATTTTTGTCCAATCCCAGACGGACATTGCATTAATAACTTTTGAACTTATAAGATAAATTAAACAAGATTTACTCACCTTGACTTAACCGGTATTTGAGTAAAGTACTTCTATACACTGGCAATCGATTGAAGCGTCCTCGGTCGTGATTGTATATTTTTCATTATTTCTGGCGCAGCAAACTGGAATGTTTCATGCTTTATGAATTGATTTTACATCAGGGAGAAAAATCATAAAAAATCATTGGAAGGTTTTCTGTGACTATTTTTGAAAGCTAGTGCATGCCTGTGATAATGGATGAGTAAAAGCCTGCATCTATCTTCTATGCTTACAAATTAAAATATGTATTACGTTGACAGTCTGAGGGCTAGCTATGCGCAAGGAATAAGAAAAGGCTAACGAGAATTTCTGGTCACAAAATGTTTGCTGCCGCAGTATTTGGCCGGATATTTGAGAATTTAAACCAATTCCCCGTGCTATTTCGGAATTACGCCAAAATTATTGAGAAGCATGTTAAAAATAGGTAGGAAAATGTCCCTGGTTTACACAATTTCTTGAGAGTACAAGTTCTGATAGATTGCAAAGAACTATATAGATGATTAGCACATCATACGGTGCGTACGCACAAATTTGACCAAGTAAGGTGGCTTAAATTTCATGCCTATGGTAACTCGATCTCCTTAAGTCAGTCGGTCGGCATTTTCGAGTAGTTCCAACATAAATCTGAATAATTTTCTAATAATCTCGATTTACTGCAGGAACTGTTACAGTTTTGGCTCGATAGATGCACCCATTTTTGGTTAGACCTAAGCTTTGCACTTGAGCGGAGAAAGGGATTAATGACAAAATCCATAGCTCTGTATTGGTCGAAATAGTCCCGAGAGATCTGCACAAATGTCACAACTGAAACTAAAGTTTTCTAACCGACGTCATAAATTGGACAGTCCACATGTTGATTATTCAAATGTTTGCTTATCGAAGGAGTAACCTGGCGATGGCCGTGTCTATTGATAACTCTGGGCTATTTTGTAGATGAATCGAAGCATTCATTTTTAACAACGATGTCTCTCGGGGATCCTCGGAACGGTAAATTGCCACACATACCACCAATCATTTCATTGTCAAAAAACGAACGATTTGTTATTCTACTTGGTCACTGACGGTGAATCTTATAACAGGCGTGTTAAGTTTATATATACATATGTGCGTGTGTATATAAAATTATTAAACATGAGAGTGTCACACTTACTATTGTACAGTTCGGACAATGGAAAAGAGACACCAACCAGTATTCCGTGAACGAAAAGTCTAAAAGAAATCACCAACTTGTTGTCAAATATCTTGACAAATTTTCACAGTCATGATTCATTGGTATTTGTCAATATGGGTGTCCCTTGTTCGGATTTTCGCTTGGTCGATAATTTCTCTTTCCTAACAGCCATTTATTGGGTGCAGTCTTTGATATCAAAACAAAATCAATACGAGGGAACAATAAAAAACAAAAAAGAAACCAGAAAGGTTTGGATTGAAATTCTTAGTCATTTTTATAAGTGCTCAAAATTGCTAGTATACCGAATGTACGGAATCCTTTTTCAGTTACACAGGCGGGTGCACCTGGTAATGGTTCCATGGAGACAGTCAAAAACGAATTTTGTGCATACCCGTTCGACGGGATCATTAACTAATGTCGATAGCTTTGGTTATTCAATTTTGCATATAAGCAGTATAACTACTCCAAGGAATGCCTTTCTCTCGGTGGGCTGTTCTCGAGGCCAGGTATTGGTTGAAAGATGTATCGAGGTAAAAAAGTCTTTATCAGAGGATTGGGACATATAGATCTTCTTTGACTACCGGGTTGGAGTACATCAGGTATCTCAAACTATGGTTGGATAAACCAGACAATATTCGCTCACTGCTGTAATTAGTGGCTATTTTGCGTACGAGAATTTTCCTCTACCCACCTTCTCACCTGTTGGTTCACAAAGTCTCATTCATTACCTGCTTTGTCTCGGCGGCGCTCTGAGGTAGCTACCTAGATCGAAAGTCCATGATGCAATATTAATGGTTCTAAAATCGGGAATAGAACTGTTTCGGTGGCGCCGATTTACGTCTCGCCATTGTCTTTTTTAGCACCAAATTAATCCTTTGCAACAAACGTAATCGCACTTTGGGTGGTATGCTTGAATAGGATTGCGAGACGTGTTCAGTTGTTCAGGTGAATAACGGGAATATGAGATTGTTAAATGGAAGAGTTAAAATGAGTACCGGTTCAAGTTCCAATACTTTTATCGACGAGTTACTCGTAGCGGACGGATCTATTCATTCTACAGACTGTCTGGACTTTTGAAAGACTGATAGATTTGATGGCTCTTTGACCGTGGTTCCGAAACAATGTTTACCCCAGTGCTATTAGAGATATTCGTTTGGTGTTTGGTAAAACGAGCCACACCGAACTGAACGAGAGAGGCATCGATTAAACAAACATCAAATTGATGTTATCAGTTAGCCCATGGTTGGTGGTAAGTGTCACATGAATTTAGTGTAACTGACCACGATCAGGTCACTTTTCCTTAGGCCAGCCCTTTTAATACGCGCAAGCTGCTCCTATTGATGAGCTGGAAATAACCAAACCAAAAGTCTTTTCAGATAAAGGTGATGCTTTCATGTGTAGTATTGAAAAGCTGTTGTCGTTGTTGTTTGTTTTTTCTATGGGTAGCCTTGTCTTCGGGTTTTGCTTAATTGGTGAATATTCTGCTTTCTCCGAGATAATAGCTTGTCGCAACCTTTCATTTTTAAGCTTTTTCTGATATACTCCATTCGCGCATTCACCGAACCGTAACGAACCATCTAATAGGCTCGTTTCTGATCAGTTTAACAATCGCTGCTTGTGTACACATGAGTAATGAAGATATGTATGACTCGTCTTACTTCTAATATCCGGGTGTGGTTTCGGCGAACATGCCGGTGTAGTCCGATCGCACTGAGTTATATTGGGAAGAAATTGACCGTTCATCATTTGCTTCTAGTTCCAACTGCGATTTGCATTCCATTTTGCTTAATCAGACGCCTTTTGTAATGGTTCGCATCGTTCCTCATCGGGTTTGGTTGTGGTACCCGGTTATTTTTTATTGTTTTCCCGTGAACGACCTCAACTGTGTCCACGGATCCCTCGAGGATATTTGCAACCGTTTTGGGATCCTGTGATTATGCCTGGTCTATAATATTGTGTCACAACCCCGATGTATGTCACAATTTATCTCAATAGACGAATTCGAAAACGCCCTTGTATATCCTCGGGAATTAATCAGATATAATCCCTCCTCCTTTTATTCAGTGACGTCGAAATCAGTGCACTCTGCATTGCTCCTTATTTTGCTTGATTTATTGAAAACCCCGCGAACTTTATGCGTGGGCCTTGAAATGTGATCGCTTGAAGATATTGAAAAGACATGATCAGTTGATCAATGAACATTCGCCTCTTGGTAAATAATGGATAATTTTTCAATTAAATCAAACTGTGCAGGTACAGGGGTCTGCAGGGGTATCGATTCATGGTGACTGGAACAAAATAAATAGGTCCAGGGCGATGAACTTTCTAACGAAACGTAAGGTTTTATTAATACTTTGTTTGAATCATCAATAGTGGCCATAGGTGATAGGTCTGTTTTGATAATCACATCGTGGTTCATCGAAAACATATCGTCGCCGGCGAGAGTACCGAGTAGGCATATTCGACTTGTAGTTAGTCCAGTATTTTGTTTCTTTCCTATTAACAAAAAGAAGAGCTTAGTGCTATGTTGAATACACTCATTCGTGGCACTTGCAACGATGATTGATTACCCGTTTTACTAGCAACATTCTCTTTTTTACGTGCTCGCTTCCACAGGCATTAGAGGACATTCAGATTTGTTTAATTTCCACGTGAATTTGTGAGCGTCATTCCCAAAATTAGTCTTATCAAGGCCGACCGCAAATCGTCTTTTTATCATTATTCACAAGGACTGGACATCGGGCCCAAGTTAGGTGAGTTTAGTCTACCATTTTACTGAGCTCAGTAAAGGTGGGAAAACTTCGAACGGTGGCTATTCGTCCCATATATCCGGACGTATAAAATGTCCATCGTGGACATCTTTGTCTTTCAATAACAGCCTAAACAAGAACTCCTGACCACAATCAATTTGTGAAATTCCATTTTGAGCTACACAGAAAACGACCGCTTTACTGCTGGGCTATTTCCGTGCTCATACAAAGGAAACATTTTTCATTGCAGCCGTGCACGATTAACAATGAGCATTTCTTACTATAACAATTAACGTATAGGATTGTATCCATTCGCTTGAGGTTTCATGAAGGCGGGCCGTGTGAGTGAAATCGAGTGAGTGGGACTTGGTTGGAACACTCATGAGATCTCCGGACTTTAATTACTCGGACACGACTGAGTGTAAATCGTGTTCATCGTAAGAGTCGCTTGCTGATTCGTCCAGAAGCAACAACTTAAGGGGACCATAATGCAACGCTAACTTTCGGTGCATCAAATGAATAAGTGGTGACGTATGGAATTGTTGATCAATCACCAAAACTTTGCCAGCATTTCACGTGACCAATTTCCGACAAATTTCATGGAACAATTCTACGCAACGAACATGGATTCAACTTCCAATTCGACAAACGAACCTTCCTCTTTGTTCTTGATTCTAAACTCAATGAAAATGAATGTGATTTAAGAGTAATTTATGTTTGACTGAGCATTCCAGTAACACTTCGGACGAGTAGTCAATTGAAGCGTGCGAAAAATTTCCATTGCGGGACATAAAAAATAAATACTATTTTTGGTGATGGTTTGACGACTGCCCTTAGAGCCTGAGACCCTCTGTGAACAGCCGCGAATTCCGTGGAATCGGCCAAATTTGATACAGAATGTATTTTCGCCATTTCGTTCCCTGCTTGCGGACATTTTCGCAGTATACTTCAGCATGAGAGGATTTTTTTCGAATTTTATACTCAGTAAAATGGCAAGTTTAAACGAGTCGGAGAATTGAAGGTTTTAGTTGGTGTAATGCATTCCCTTTTATTCAATTGTATTTCGCTTTTTCGTTTGTCGAGAAGGACAACAGTTGAGTAGACGTTTTGAGGATGAACCGTAAGTTATCCAAGTGAATAGTTTTGTGATCATACTTCGCTAAGTCGACCTCAGTGATTTCTCCGGGTTTGCTGGTTTCCTTCCGGTCTCTTCGCTAATAACATTCCGGTAGGAGAACATAATCGACACACACACACATACACATGGATGCATACGTTTCTTTTTTCCATTTGACATCCTCAGTGTTTTATGGGAAATTTGTGGCTTGTCGTTCGTTTTTCAGTACTCCGTTCGGTTCATGAATTTGAGTCCAATGTATGCGAGCGGGGAAACTTCCTGTTCGATTGGCGTGTTGAATGATGCGAGACTAAATGTCTTGAAACACAACTAAGGTTTTGAGTTTATCGATGAAGGTCATACGTTTATTCGAAGAAAACGACCTCAGGAATGCATAAAAAAGTGTGAATTAAGGAAACATGTAGGTCAGTGAAAGTGGACAGCAGTGATAGCTCCTAGGCTGAAAAAATGTTTCCATTAGTTACGTGCCTAATAGGCATGGTATTTTGAGTCATTACCTGGTGTGTGAATTTCGCCACATAGATTGAAAATAGAGAGAGTGATCTCAGTTGGGGCCAAAGTGGAGAATTGCTCGAGGTTTCTTAAAAAGTTTGATCTGAAATGAATTGAAATCGTAGTGGTAAATTTGCACTTGTTTGCACGGAAAAAATCTGAAAACCCACTTAGTGCTTATTGTTCGGTGAGAGTGAATTAGTTCAGAAATAAACGAAAACATTTCTTGAATAACGAACTGCGGAAGTTTGTTCAGAAATCGAAATTGTTCCGGAAACCTCGGCTTTCCGTCTTTCTTCGTTGTCACGTTCCCTTTGACTCCTTTCTTATTGTACCATGAGGAAGTTGATTGAAATGTCCATTTTCAAATTAGTTTTCCCAGTGAAGTGTTATTTATGGACGGCATTTTGAAAAGCACGTTTTTAGCAGAAAACGTATTTTCCGCGGTCAAATGAGCTAGTGGAACTTGTGTTTGGTTTATTCCGCCAATAACGACTGGAATTAGCTAGTTATCGATATAGACAATACGGGAATTACTGTCAGCAACAGTGGCAGAAGAATAAAAGGTCCTATTGAATTAACAGACCGAACGGATTCAAGCGCTTGTCATGCACTGTTTGTCCGTGAGAATATCACATCCTTGTGCTTATTGAAACTCGTTCGCCGAAGCCCAAGAAGATTTTTCTCAGCAAAAATCCAACCGGGAATTGTGGCATATTAGTTTTATTTGATGTTTGACAAGCAAGCGTGAGCACCATATGATGCCAACTGACTTCTTCCTGTTGATCAAACTGGAACAAGATGAATTCGATTTCTCGGCTCTTTGGATGACACCTTCAATTGACTGGTCGGATTTAATTAGGGTTTTATCATGCTGCGTCACTGTAGACATCTTAATACAATTTTCTAATTTCACAGGGTCCTCGAGTTGGTTGAAGTCAGTCGCTCTGCAGGACTAAGGCAAGAAAACCAGCGATAGCGAAGACAGCAGCAAAATGTAATACAACCGTTACGAACACTACCATTAGTGATGCAAAAACTGCTGCTGTTATTAATGTTGTTACTGCGACTCTTGTTTTTATTACTACCAACGGTACTACTACTACTACTACTACTACTACCACTACTACTACTTTGACTGTTGCTACTACTACTTATAACTGAACTTCTGCCGACGTCATTGTTACTATAGCCTCGAAGTCTGTTGCCGAGGCAAATAGGTCGTTCGTTTCAGAAACCAGTTTTGTGTAAGGCTTGTATTATCTGATGATAACGTGGACAGCCAGTGGTTTGATGGCTAACACGCTTTCGTGTTTCCCTTAACTGGCTCATAGTGTTCATGAAACCAATTCTTTTGTAATGTGTACATATATGATCGCACCCGCATAAGTGCTACTGATCCGACCATGAACAATTTGACCAATGTGATGTTTGAACATGGACGCTGAAAAGTTAGCTACAAATGCCAAATATGTACACAATTTATCCCAATTAACCATGCGATCTGTTCACTGTGGATATAATTATTCTTGGCATTTTGAGACCAAATAATGAACGAAAATCTATTGACAGATTGAACTCCTCGATAACGTAAAGACTAATCTGCTCACCTTACAATAGTTCAAATCGATAGCACTGTGCTGACTGTTGTAGAATTAGTTGTTCATTAATGCTATGTAGATGTGATCTTTACTAAGCAGAATTCGGACAGTTATCTGTGCGTTCAGCCCCGTAGCATTTATTTGGTGTGCAGCTGTTCGCTCCCGGGGGAAAGTGATTTTTTCGAAATCCCCAACCGGACAGTTGGATCGGTTTGGAAAAATGATCACCTCAGTAGAAATAACACTGGAAACAGACATTTTCTAGCAAACATAATAGAACTGCCTGACAAATATTATTGTGTCTGATATAGTGTAATTTTATCTGAGTCCTGGGGCATTAACATTGACTCTTGAAAAAACCCAGGTTGACGCTCTCCGTGAGCATGAATTATTCATGTTAGTCAACCGTTCAGTGGGCTTTCAATAATTGGTCCACTTCATGTACATCGAACAAGATCAATAATATGATTAAATGAGAACAGTGTTGAATAATTCGAACATCATCGGATGCTTTAGCCACGATTCAATATGCGATTTATGTGACTATGAAGCAATATTGTACGGTATCTTTTAAACAGAAAAGTCGAACTTGCTCACTTTCTGTTAGGATTTTTCTGATTTTGGTCATCTACCTGAATAAAGACATCCTCACTTAATTTGTTTCATTTCCGGATTGAACTAGGTGATACAACGCGTTGATTAACAGGATGAGATTGAACAATCGTTCATTCTTTATATGGGTCATTATCGCTCGGCTGGTTACTTGTATCGTAAACATCTTTTTATTACCGTCCATGTTGTCATCATTCCCTCATCGACAATATCACCTGGAACCAGGGTGTGGAACACTTGTGGTCGAATGTCTAAACTCAACGATCAAATTCTTTCGGAAATCAATAACCCGACTGAAAACAAACACTTATTCTTAAAATTACAAAAAATACTTCGTTTATTTGATTTGCACTAGTAAACTATTAGATAAGATGATCCAAATAATTCATACCCGAACAACATGTTCGAAATTGGTATTCCAAAACAAGAAAGCAGTTTGATAGCCATAATTACCCTCAGTCGCATCCAAACTGCAAATGAACTTGGGCTGAAGGACTGCTGAAGATAGATCGTTACCACGTGACAGAATGACCTTTAATGACACATGACTATCTATGGAAAAGCTGGAACATCAACAACAACCCGGTTTCTACCTGAGGCTCGAATCATTTTGATTCATCCAGTCGACAGTAAAATACCAGCAAGATGCCATCCAGTTTCCATTCTAAAAACCAGTAAATAGGTTTTCGTTATGATCACTTGCGACTAGAACAGACTCTTTACTCAGGAGGAATCGACGTACGTATTCGGTCTGCTCCGAATGGCAAACAACAGTTTGGCGCACTAGGACCGGATAAAGTTTATATTTGCGTAATTTATACAGGTGATTTTTTGTACTAGTGGGGACAATGTCGCAGCGCACAAGTTTCTTCTGCCCACTCGCGGACTACCATTTGGAATTGACAAAAGAAAAGCCGAATTGCTACTGTTGCTTTTCCTGTGGTGAAATTCGAAACTTCCGGGGAAACCAGGGGCGAAGGATGATTGTTCGCGGATTCAATTAAAACAAACCATCGATTGCAGACAGTCCCAGGGATTTGAATAACGGGGTAGATTTGTCCACGTAAACAAAACAGACCAATAGAGAAGAGAAAAGGTTTGTTCTTCGAAAATTCCACAATAAACACATCATTTTTATCAATATCACTTGCAAGGCAAGAAATTCAAATAGAGCAGAGAATCCAGAGGGGAATCTAAACACTGGCATTAAAAGTCGAATTATTTACTGAACGTTTTTAAATCCTATTCCCATTTTAAGTTTTCCAAAACAATTTTCACAGTCTCGTCATATTTTGTGTATTTTCCTCTGATCTTATCAGTACTTTCGTTCTCCCTAAGAGATCAACGAATAAATTGTAATGAGCTAGGGAGCAAAAACACGTCAATACAGCACGAGTCATAGTTTGTTTTTCTGACACGGAAGGGGGAATACCGTGTTTTGACAAGTCTTCATCACTCAGCCTGATTCGTCACAAGGCCTATTTGCAGTCGCAGACCGCTGTGACCGTCTCCCGCCGACCAATTCTCTCAACTGACACCCAATTCGCTGTGGGGAAGCCCAAGTGTAACGGAGCTATTCTCGCTTTGCACAGCATGGTGCTACATCATGTAGTGTTATGGTTACACAGACCCTTGCGATACCAACTCACATCTGATCTTTTCAGGTTAGGGATCGAATTATGGCATGATGAAAGTGCACCCGTGATAGCTTCGAAAAGAGTAGTTGCAATCGAATATAATTTCCCAATCCGAAATGCGCGTTTTACATGCCATTTGAGATTGTGAAAAGGTAGTACTAAAGAAATAATGAGATTAATTCGTTTTTGAAAAATGATGAAACAAATAAATTAGAGAAATTTTCTTAGAATGCCTAACCAGAAAGGAGACTTATCGTCACGACTGAGTTGAGAAAAATGGGAAATCAAGAACTGACGACATTTAGTATGACCTTTTTAAAGGGGCATCTAAACAGATGTTGAACTACACCACACATACTCAGCTACCTTGTCGTATATGTCTAGCCCTTATCCACATGATGATACTAATAACAGTAATGATAATAAAAAAATTTCAGCTCCCTTTATTTGTTCTAAAACAACAACAGTTCTGGGAGCTGGCCGTGATATTTGGCTCGTTCCTAAATGAGAACGTAACCGTTGGCGGTGACAGCAAAACTTGCGACCATCGCATCCTGGCTACAATGTTGCCTAGCTGGTCAGCACCCTCTGCACCAAGCCATGTCTTGGGTGTGAATTCGTAGTCTGACTCTCTGGCTGTGGTCAAACGGTCAACATCACGGTGTTTCGGCATGAAGTTCTCGGATCCGAATCCTCCTACCGCCGGTCCACTTTCTCAGTCGACAGTCCTCTGTTGATCCTAGCTAGCCTCGCTCGTGAAAATGATGCAACCTGTCGTTTCGTTAACAAAAAAAGTAAAACAGATGAAATACAAAAAATCCAAGTTGCGCAGTAGTATGCGATGCATGTTTGTGGGTCACATCTAATCAGAAGGCTACAGCCCTTTAAGCATGCATCTAAATTATTCCTAAATGTGAAATGCATCTGCCTGAGAATGAAATGAGCAACTTTTGACTATGGACTTAAGAAAACTATAACCATTAGTGTCATTATTGTTGTCGCTATTTTGGTCTGCTTCGCACTATTACCGATCTCGCTATGAAAATGAATAGCTTCTGGGTAGAGGAGACTACTAACCGGTTGTTACCAGATTAGCTCTTTGGATCAAAGTCACAATGGTATGACTTCTTAATCTTTGGGCCATTGTCAGTCACAGGGGTTTCACGAAATAACAAGTTAGATCAAATACTGTACAACTTATACAATCATAAGAACCAAAACATTAGCATATAGAAGCTTGTAAGTCGCGTCGACTAAAGACAGTTACACTTAAACAATGATTACGTTTTTCTGTAACCTCACACCATCCAGGTCCCTTCCTTATTACGCCCGTATATATAAATATACATATATATATATATATATAATTTATAGCGTCAAGAGTGTGCATGGAAACTCTTCATCGAAGAGTCCACAAAAGAACCAAAACTGTGATTAGTTGATAATTCCTTGTCAGTTGGGTTGAGCCAACCTCAGAAACGAAGGCAGAATGCCCAGAATATACGTATGCATATACAGAAGTAGTAAGTAGTACCTAAATGAGTGAATGAAATTTTCCCGGGAGCATATATATATATGTATATGGATGTAAACTAACACATGGATGTCTACGGAATACTTATTGGGTAAATTTGCGATTCTTATACCTAAATCTTTCAAGTAAACCAATCCAGCTTCGTCACCAGTCACATTTTAGTGCCCGTTTTTCACGAAGTCTTCTCACCTTGAATCTATCTATTGAGGCAGTCGGTATCAAACGCAAACGCTGTCTCTCATTAGCCGATTCGGTTATGATGGCACACAGTCTTGTGAATAAAAAGTAACTGTGACGCAAACCGAAAAAATTAGCCTAGTTACCCTATTCGTTGTCTGCTTTCCCTATAGGGCTATCACTCATCAACAAAATCAATGCGGTATGAACAAAAGAAACAACGCAAATTTTGGGTTCTCCTAGTCAAGTAAATTTAGCAGCAATATTCTGTGGTAATAATGAGATCTCATTTTATCGTGCCTTTCCTATTAAAACCCACACACAGCATCATGACCAAACTGTAGCCCAGATTGTTGTTTTTTGCAGTCCAAGATAACAGGAAATTGGGAGACATCTGACAGCGTGACTTCCGCTGGTCCAGTTAATGCGGTCCAGTGTGAGCTTTATGACACGGTATGCTGTGACAAATTCATTACAAGCGGGGGTGTATAACACGTCAAAAAAATTGCTACAATTAAAAGATCAACTCATAAACTTGGGTAGTAAAAGCATTATTGATTGAGCAAAATAATAAACAATTCGATATCACATCGATTTGCATTAGAACTTCACTTCTGACACTTTAAGTAATCTGTACGTTTGCATGTCACTCACGTAGACACATTTAATTGAAAATTGAGACATGTACCATGAAACGAGTTATGATTGTGATGCCAAGTGTCTGGAACTGTTGGGTCTGTGTTGACGAAGCGATCCTCATCGTGGCATAGTGTTTATCACTACCCAGTATTCGAATTCATCAATTGTCGAGCGGTTGCTTAGTTAAAAAGATGCCGCAAAATGTTAGGGGATTAGAGATGTATTATTTCGCATCCAGTAACGTTTGCACAATTTTCAGTTAGTAAAATTAGTCGCTTTACGGGCAGACTTGGATAGGAAAACAAGACAAATAATTGTGGATTGTATGTTATTACCATTAGGTCACGTGATAAGATGCAAATCCACGACTGCTTTTGTACGAATGCAGACGAAGCAAGATCACCTTCCAGTGGGCTTAATTCCAATGAATACTCCAATCAAAAATTCTGATTGCCGATTCTAGTTTGGATCTGAGAAGTACCCTTAGAGAAAAAATCCTTATAAGCATGAAATAGACTATGATTTCGATTGGTAAGTTGACACCAATAATGCCGCATGATAAAGATCATGACGAATTTCACCAGGTTGCTGCCGTGGTTGATCCATACAACGTCAACTTCTCCAAACGGATCTTGGAATTTAAATTATAACCAGTTCATGATCGGTGAAAATAGGACCATGAATGCGCAGGGAATATTACCCTTTCATTCGTTATTCCTAATCTCCGATTTGATGATTTGGTTTAGTACAAGTGTGAAAGGGTGTGGCTATTAATTCTGTCCGTAAATATCCATACTATTAAAAAGTTGTACAATGGATTCTCATTGTGTGAAAATCTGTGCGAATATGTCGATGGATAGTTTGGCCTTTGCAACGAATATGTTTGCGCATTTACTGGGCAGGTGAAAATCAACCTATTCTTTTGTTTGCATATTTCTGGGCTCAGGCAGGTCAAAACTGGTCAGTTTGAAGTGTTGTCAAATTGTTCTCTTATCTGTTCCCTTTTTAGTGTGAGCGAGAATGTTATGTAACAGTTACCTGCACAAATATCGTCACGACTGGAAATCAATCAAATAACGGAGCAAATTCGAAGGAATTAACTCACGAAAATCTGCCACAATAATGTGGGAGGTATGAACGATAACAACAGCAACAGTGAAAACCAAATGAATTCTCATTCGACTGAATCGGAACCGATTGCGTAGCGACATGTAGGCACTCATCCATTTTGAACGATCTCAGTTCAAAACCTGAGTTTTGTAGTTGACATGCAACAGTAATGAGGGTGAATCTCGAGTGCCGCGCTTCTCTAGTGAAAGTTTGATCGGATGAACTGGCCCGTGTAATTGAAAAGTGTAGTTCGAAGTTGAGACAGTCAACCATGGTAAGACCTGCTCCACAAATTACTCCCAAGTACTAGTAAAAACTAGTTGAATACGAACGCGCTCATTTTAGACCTTCGTACAATAAAGTTTATTGGTGATAAACATGGGGTTTAATGTTTGGGTAGAAGAGTGGAGCCCAAATTCCGTTTCGTTGTTTGTCTACTCAATAAGATCTGTAACTGAGATGAACATTCGCGGTGAGTTTTGTATATAATCCGAGAGAAGTTGCAGAACGATATGAATCGCAATGATTAACGAATAAATTGTTTCAGGCGAGAATGATGTTCATTCAAAAATAAAACAGTGATTATTATTATTATTATTAATATCGTCATTATTAATAATTATTATAACTGTCTTCGGAGAAAATAGTTGGACTTGATGCCACATGAAATCATGTTTTTGACTGCTGGTCATACAATGATTTCTTCCCTTAAGACATCGAAGTGCTTGAAATATTTCAATCTTCAATGCCATATTCATGTGGTCATATTGTCAACTAGATTTCGTAAATCTTCTGTCTCAATGATTTGAACTATACGTTTGTCGAATCACCGGACCTAGAACCAATGGGTCGATTCTCGCCGATAGGAGACAACGATGTTAGGAGGCAGGAAAAAGAGCTTAGTTGGTGAAATTTGCAAATAAAAATCAGGACGAAAGGGCAGAATTACGAGCTTGTCCGGTGTTTATTGTGAGCAATATTTCGCACTAACATGAGCGAAATAGTAGCTCTTGTTTCTAGTCGACAGAAAACGAAGTATTTTCATCCTCCTGTAAATTTTAAGAGAAACGAAAAGAAAATTAATTGCTACTGAGCCAGAAGACCGTCATTTTCACACCAGACCTCGAATTTGGGTTCACTTAATGGTGCTTCTTTTCAACCTGACACAAAATTCAACTACGAGGCCCATTCTTGCCAGGGCTTAATCTATGCCAGGTATCTATTAACTGAAAGAGATGGAATATCATTTTAAAGCGACTCTTACTGTACTGACGCACGTATTGATAATTGCTCAGCCAATTATTGTTGGTGCAAGAGTACCTGTAGGGAACAGGTCCGCGTTTGAAATCAGGGTTGACTGTAGTGCAATAAGACCTGCGAGGTACGAACGCAACGATCGCGTATAGGCATTGTAAATATTGGAATGCTGTTAGAGATTATTTTCCGAGACCGAGGCGCTTGATTCAGAAAGACAGGGAAGCAGAGTCGGTGTGTCATTTTAGATGTAACATTTAAAGTTTCCATGGACATGGAGAAAGACAGATGGACACAAGAATAAGTGTTATGAGGGTGAGAAAGTGCCTGAAGTGTGACAGCTTTGGTCTGTCGGACTAAAGGGGCCACCAGCATCGATTTCTAATCCGTGAATGTCGGAGCAGTTGTGCTTGTGCACATGACATGATACTTCACAAATCGGTTATTGTCTTCCATATAAACTGCTCAGTCTTTACATCGTTTGTAGGTCATGTGCAGTACGGGCACAGCAATTCACGTGACTTGTTCACCTCGTAAAGAAGCGAACAGAGCTTCTTGGCTAGCTTTCCCTAGAAAGTAAAGGTACTAAACATCCAGGTCCCGGATATGTGATTAAACAGATAGAAAAGCAACGTACTGCATACACCAAACAACACTACATTTGATTGACCACAAACGTATATAGTACAGTATAACCAACGTCATTCACGAATAGCCGTTGACCTGGAGATGCTCTCTGGTTAAAAACACGCTTATCTGCTCTTTCGAATAGAAGGACCCCGTACGGCACATTATTCTTCCATCAGACAAGGCGAAAATACCGCCGTTGTGAACGTCCAACGAATCGAAACAAGAAAGGATTGACAAAACTCTGCAAAATAGCAGTCCGATAAACTCCTAAGTCATTTCTACTTGTAATTTGACCCGAAGTAGATGAACAACTTTGATGGCCTGATACCCTGTGTTTGTGATTTGCTTTTTGTTTTTAACCAATGAACAAAAATAATGAAACATGAGACGGCGATAAACTTGCGAACATTTGATCAAGGGCCGTGATTTGAATTCGCTATTCATCGCTGGATATTTGAAGATGAGTATGGATGAAACCTTGCATACTAGGACAGATTCGCTGTCAATTTCTTTGAAACAAATTAATGTGAATTATTCTTGAAGAAACATGCTTGTCCTAGCAAAACGGAGTGAATAAAGTTGAATTGAAAGTTATGAGACTTAATTTATATATGAGTGGAAATTATTTATCAGATTGTTTTATTCTTTGTCAAACCATTTTAATGTAAGCATACATTTTCTGACTAAAAATTGCAGTAGAAAAGGTTGACCGTCGTAGACGAAACGTCGGCCCATTAGTGTTTATACGAACAACGATGTTTTCTCCTGATTAAATGCTGTCACATTTCGGATTCTCACTTCGAGCACTACGAAGAATAAACCAAGAGAAATCTAGCTTAGGGACGTTGATGAAAGATTCGAGGAATACCGGTGGTTATCATTGCTGTTGAATGCATGTTCCTCGATGTTGCGAACTGTCAAATTCAAGAAACAAAAATTTCTACTTTCGTTCAGTGGTGTGAATAAAATACGAACGAAAATCAGGAGACACGAGATTACGAACACCTTACTGGGTGGGGACCGATCAGCTTTGCTTGAATGAGATTCGTATCCTGTATCCATATGCTTTCCAAAGATTATGTGGTTGACGTAACTGGTTCTTGTATTTTGTTCTCGATCTCTAGATTAGCTTGTGCTTTGTTCAATCTCTTCCTAATATCCAAAAGTTCGGGAAATTAACTGGCTTGCAGCTACCAGACAAACAATGCTAGAGTTGATTTTTTGCACATGTATATTTGGGTTATTTTGTCTCCGTTTAATACATCTTAGTCATTAGAACAAGCATTTCATCTCTGAAACTAGTCAACGTTAATCTTTTATTTCCATGATTGATGAATTAATAATGAACACCACCATTAGTAAGGAGATTACGACGAATTGGAGGCTGCCGAGTAAGCAATTTGGACGATTATGAAAAACTTGAATTCGCAAACTTTAGACCAGACCACCATGATGTTGGATGCTTAATCGGGTACAGTCAGGACAGCTGAATTTACTCGTTTCGGTACTTGAAATCGGCTAGGTGGAATTTGCAAGCCAGATTACTTTATCCAAGCAATGTAAAGTCACGTTTGCCTCATGTACTTACTGTCAGTATCTGACAGTGGCCAAGCACCCCTGGATTATTTCTCTACTTGGCTATCTCAGGTTAATTGCAAATTCCTATTTAGAAGTTAGTAGTTATCTGTTCGTATCATTGAAAATAATGATGCCATCAAAACTTGCCACCTCTCTCGGCTGTTAGAAGAAATAGTGGATCCTGGCGACGGGATAGCCAATGGGCGGAACCGTTAATCTCGCATGGCGACAACATACGTCATCCTAGATTTAGCCCTTGTGTTTAGCTGACATGCACTGTTACACGCTATGGTCTGGATCTATGTTTCCATAAACACTTGAGAATGGATCGAAATTAGTGAATATTTTAACAGCTAAACATGACGAGGATAATCCAACAATGCATCATGAAAGCGCCGAAATTTTGCGGGCACATGTATCCAATGAAAAGTCTAGAATTTTCAAAATGCTAACATACAATCATTACCTACTGCATTCATTGCACAGCATAACCGTAATCCTGTGTATCTAGAGAGTAGAATATTTACGAGGTACAAGCAATCGGAATCCTTCCCAAGGATCTGACCAAAGAAATTCGCTTTTCTAGAGCGAAGATGTCATCATCAATTAACATGACATCATCACTGATTAGGTTGGACTACTGGTAGTTTCACATCCACCGGTGATGTAATGTTTATTACCTAGACGTTAAGTGTGGTGATCAAAATCCAATGAGGACGGAAAACCTGAACTAAACTCAAAACCGATTGTCAAGATCGTTGTGAACGTTCATACAGATGGGAAGATCTGTCTCACATAAATGCCCAAGTTCCCATAAAGTCCCAGATAACATGAATATAGGATTAAATAGATTTCGAAATGTTTTTCAGTTATGATATCTAATGTGCATGATCGTTTTTTACTGCTTTCAAAGCATAAGCGTTAATAACGTCGAGTCATCGTTTTGCTATACTCATTTCTAGTCGGATCCGTTTGTATGCACTCGGATACGTTCACTTAGCTGTCGAGATTCTGAGTTAAACGATTTACAGCTGCTGGTCGGTACGATCGATGGCTCTACCAACTTTCTGGTGAGGATATTTGATGGTCGCCTAGGAATTGCCGAGAATTCGAAATCAATGGATAATTTTATCGTCATCCTGACCTCATTTTGACAAACGGAAATCGTGAAATGATTTATCGATGGGAACCAAAACTTGCATGCAACATTGTGAACACGTGACATGGGAACAATGTGACATTTCTTCACCTGGAGATTTGTTGAGATTTGTTGACGTGCATTTCTGTTTTTCGCAAAATCAAACCGCAAATATGATCCAACGTTTCCGGGCCCCGTATAAGATTCCAGTCGACGGTCGGATCTTAAACTCAGCGGGGGCTGTTGTAATTGGCCTAGAAAATCCTCTACTGCACTAAAAAAACAGTTTGCGATTGTTTCACAGCTTCTACTGCCCAGTAACCATCCCAAATGAGACATTAAACCAAACGAGAATTAGCACAAAACAAATTTTTTCGTTTTGAATTCATTCACGTATCGTGAATATTGCCATCGGTAATAGTTTTTTTCCAACTCGCTGACATGATTACCCATCAGTGAGAACTAAATTGCCTATCAAACTTTGTCCCCTTAGTGTATTCACCTGGAAGTTTTCGTATATCTAACAACTTTTGCGATAACGGGTCGCAAAAAGACCAACAGGTATCATTTGTTGGGTATCCAACATCTTGACAGCTGTCAGGAAACTGTCCATTTCGCCCAGCGAATGCACATAAGACCTCGGTAAGAATTTGTTGCTATCACTTACAGTCTGTCCCTCAAATCAGTTACCAGGCATGGCACACAAATTCAGGTAATCGTGACAGTTTTAGCTGGAAGTAACCGATCCTTCATAGTGTGAATCGTATATTTAGCAAAATTGCATCTCATAACGAAAGTGTAAGCAAAACTTACTCTGCACACATTTCATTCATAACAAACAACCTTTTGACTTGGTATTTTGGTTGAAAAATTTGCCCAGTGCCACGACTGCAACGTAATTGCTCATCAACCGTAGCCAGCCGGCCGTGAAACTAAGAAAGAAGCAAAAATAAAGAAAGCCGGACTTGTGACTAGATTACAATTGGTGTTTACGACCGAAACGGAAAACTTGGTTTTAATTTCTGAATTTGACCTAAAAAGAACGGAATCAGAAGCATCGACTTGGAATAGTCAGTCGTTGAAATTGGAGTGCCGAGTCAAAACTCCAACTGATTCGCATAAAGAGTTTCGAATTGCTTGTAAAGTATGCGGTGGAAATTGTCCATGTGGTTACACACCAGGAGTTGTCTACCCAGTCTCTAATGATCTATGGGTTTTTCGTGAGATATTCGATTGGTACCGGTAGTTGCCAAACGATTAATGGACATTACTGTGGAGTAATGTCCACACAACATTTTTTCACATGTTCGTCTGGTTTGGGCCAAAAGCTTAATACCAGTAAGTGTGAATGTGACGGTTACCGGTTCGACTCTTCTTTCGTTCTGCCACTTCCCATTTCGACATTCTTCCAAAGCTCACGGCCCTCTTCTTCAGATATTGTACACCTACCGAACAATCAAAGAATGAAGATAGAAATTTGATAGCATTACCATGTTATTAGTAGTGAAACGGGAATCATATTGATGAAGCTCAAACGGGTTTACAATCACCTGAGTTCCTAGCAAGTTAAACTTGTCTGGTTTTTGGACTACAACAGATTGTCTTGTGATTCCATCAAATGGGGAGAGTGAGCTACTGTCCGTGCATTCGATAAAGTTTTTAAAGCATTGATCAAAATGAAGTCTGATGTGATCCGAGCAGACCGTTCGCTCTATCTCACACTAGGTCTCTCGTTCGTTCGTTTTGTTCGTTGTTCCGTCTGTTACAGGTAAACTTATCAGCGAGTGCATCTGGAGCGGCATTTTTCATACCGACTGAGGAGGACAAATAGTGTAGCAAGGGAGATTTTTCCTTTTGGGATAACACACTGTCAAGTGCTACGGAGGGTTATTCTCCCACCCTCGTCTGACACCACAAACGAACAATCCTCCAAAGTGTTACTCGATTAGTCAATCGGTGTAATGGACCGGTTCCATCAGATGTGTTATTTTGGTCACTCGATACTGTCGCACGTCTGCACATACAGTGGAGAAAATCTCCCACACCGAGGGCGTGGGTAATGCTTTGTAAAATTTGATCAGTCAGTCATATCGTCATCCTCGTGAGCTTTTAATAAAGCAGTAATTTTTATAGCAAGCTAAATATTTTTGGACAAGTTTTAGTCTACTGAACAACCGTGACCACCGACCAATGATGCACATGTACCGCAACACAAGTGGGTTTCAAGTATCAGTAGAAAAACTACAGACCGTATCATTTGCGGGAAATGTCATTCGGTAGTCTTGTCCCATGGGATTCCACGGCCTAAATTTAGCGCCCACAACGTCCCTCACAATCGATGAGAACCGACGTACTTGAGACCGCCGCAACTTACGAACTCGCATTTGCCTTGTGTATGTTGGGTAAGACTAAGCGGAGAGCCACGCGTGTACCGGACTGTATGTATGCATGACCCGTAAAGATTAACGATTTCGTTCCTAACAAATTCCATAGGCCATTGAGATTGATCATTTCTAAACTTTGGCAACATCTTACAGGCTAAGGAGCACACACAAAAAAAACGAGTACTGATATGCAACGCTGTTAAGCGGAAATGCTCCTCATTTTGAATCAGTCTTTTTTAATGTATACACGATTAAGAACTTCAATCTTTATCGATTTATTCATCCCGATGAGGTTAGGTTAGTTTCGCGGAGTTTTTTGTATGACTGTGTGTGTGCTCGTTGAATAGCCCCTAGCAGCCCGTTTTTCAACGAACTGATGTCTGACAGGTTTTGTCACATTCTATCTTAACCAGACCGAATAAAACACAAGGATTCTGTCGTTCAAAATTATCCCCGAGTGCTCAGTATAGGTAACTGGATTTGACAGGTAAATAGACCACTATCAGCAAATGTAAAGTCAATATTTGAGCCTTTGAACAATATTTATATGAAGTGAGCCCAGTATTGTTTGAACACGGAGGTCCCAAAAGATTTCGGGACTGATGTTTTGAAGTGATTTGAAGATAACGCTTGAAAATTGGATTTGGCAATTCGTTCCATTTTCGATATTGTAAACTGCCTGGATTTCCAACGAAATTCCTATACTATTTGGTCCGAGGAGACCGTTTTCACCAGGCTGCATTGAGTAGTTGCCTTAGTTTATTTTCTAGTTGACGTTTCGGATGAGTTCCCTGATAGTCCCACAGTATCGGTCGATAGAAGGTGGCACGTCTTACTTTCCTCGTTTACCGTTGAACTTAATTTACTTCTGGTAAATTGATCTTGAGCTGGTTACGTATTTTTTGGTGACATGGATCCCAGACTGCTTGTTCGGTTCAGTTGATTTCCCAATTAAACGTCCATTTTCTCCGTCTGTTCAAATGAACAACGATGGTGGCATTTTGCCCTCGGTGTCAGTACTTCCATCTAGTTCGCGTCGTTATTACCAACTCGGATTAATTCCAAATAAATTATGCGGTCTTCGTCTAAACCAGTTCGCACACATTTTGTACACTCAAAATTCTAACCGAAGCGGTTCTTATTTTTGTCGTTCGGTATTTGAGCATATTGTTATTGTCTATAATTATCCTTCTTCTGTTCACCACTTGTCACCTCGTCACCACTTAGTGTTAAGTTGACAAATAATTACATTGTGACAAAGTTGATTGGCAAATTTGACTTATTGATTTACGTCATGCGACTGTTATGAATACCACAGTAATTGAAAAGCTGCATTACTCGTAGCCCAACGTGCTGAGTTTCATGGGGTTTTGGTAGTTAGTGCTTAGGTGACAAATATTTCATCACCAGTCAAGTTGTCATTGCCACTATGTATTCATGTGTGTGTGTGTGTAGTTGTTGGTGCTCTGTTTTATTTGTGGGATGTCACCAGCACTATGACCTTGAACGTCTTTGACGAATGTGACCTGGAAAACATGTTTGCTTTCTACCAGACCAGTGTTGATTTGACCTTTGTCTGTAGAAGATAAACACAGCCTGATAGGCAAAATTATTTTAGTTGTTTGCTGCTGTTTTCTTTTTTAGTTCTTGCGCAGTCATTTAGGAGTGTACTTCAAATACACAAATGTTTGTCATTAAGACGATCGTGTCGGTAGAGTTGATAATGGGCCGGTACAAAGATCATCTCGGAGACACCATTGTCAAAAGGAGCTCTCTCTACTTGGTCCCGAATGTTAGGACGGAATGGATGAATCACAACAATCGGGGATTGACAAGTTGCGGCACTGGAGCGTAAAAATTTACTGGACGGAAACCAAAACAGGAAATCTCGTAACCGTGCATGTACCGGACGTCGGTGTCGAAAACACATTTGCATCCGTTTAAGCAATGCGATTTGGTAGGGGAAATCGAGTGGATGTTAGAAAGAGCATTTTGAAACTATCATTGGGACAAACTTGCTGTCTTTTCGGCGACAATTATTTGACCGATTTTTCCCCATTTGGCGATATTTTGCAACAGATTGGTATAATTTACGTTCTGTCTGATTTCTGTCAGTTTGAAGCCAAACTTATTAGGAGGTTGAAAACCGATGACCACGATCTCATTTGGGGGGAAATATGAATCAATCCTATTGTTCATCTGTGCGATGCAAATTTGATTCACTTTTGGATGGGTGCAATTGTCCATCAAAACGTTTGTTATTTACAGATGCAGTTTACAGTTTTAGATCACTTCCGACCTCACGACACCGGTGTAGTTGTTCGTTTTGGCGGACAAAAGTCTTGAGAAGATTCAACTGATGGTCAGTATCACTTCATTTGCATGTAATGCAGTACCGCTGGTGGTTATTGGCGCAGTCGTGATTCATAATGTAGTGGATCCTTCTTCGGGTACTGCAATTAGGATGAGCACACTCTCCGTGGTAAGCAATTTTTGCCTTCCTGGTTATAGGCTCACCTCGGGTGATTACCCACAAAAAGGATCAAATGTAACGAAGACAAAACAAACCGACTTATAACATAAGCTTTTGGACAACTTCAGAGCGACCATTTTGTGTTGCCACTTTGATTTGCGGACGTTAGCGCGCTTTCTCATAAACTCTGCCTTAAGTGATAAACGCCCGAGTATTTGGGTTGCATAGGTGTAGAATGTAAAATGAAACCGTTCTGCATATAGTCTTAAACGGGAATCAGATAAGTGTGAAAGACGTGTAACCGAGCCAATGGATCGCGTAATACCAAGTAGAACGCTACTCTAATATCGTTTGGTTAGCCTGACGGTAGAACTCAAAACGCTTGAGTTAATCGTTTGAAAAAAAGATATAATAGGGTTTACATTTATCTTTAAGACTTTGCGCAGATTTCTAAGAAAAAGCAAATTGCTGGTACTCATGCAAAAACAGAAATTTTTCATTCGTATATTGCAAACGTAAACAGGATGATCGACTAGTCTCCTCCTCGTCTTGAGAAAGTGTTCATTTTGACAAACATTTGCGAGATTACCAAGGGTGCAATCGGAAATAAATTCTGAGGGCGTTTCAGCCAAGAAATCAGTAGGACACGCTTTGTAGTGATTCAGAATGCATACCCATTCAGTCTTTGGGTTGATGCGCACCGTATTTATCCAAATTCAGCAACCTTACATTCTCTCGTTATTGATACGGAATGCTACATACGAGAAAGATAACGGGGGCACTGCACGAACCTTAGACAGGGATATTATGGTCACTACTAGTATCCCATTTGAATCACTAGCATCGTCCGTCCATTGTTTCTGGGGGTTATGCGTTTCCATTGGAAAATCGTGCCTTAGGACCGTGCATCCTCTTTCCGACAGTTAGTTTTGTCTAACCGACAGAACTCCTTCGATCAATCAGCCTGTGATTACCAAACGGATCTGCCATCTATTCATGCTCCTTAAGATGCACATGATATTTTAATAGTATGATTCCAACGAAAGTGTGCGAAAATACGGGGATTATTGGGCAGGAAAGCGCAGATCAAGCAATAGGTGGTGAAGTACGGTAATTGTAAAACAAGTCGTATGCTTCGGGTAGACTTCATTCATCAAATTCTTTAACGAGACGCTACAAGTAACGTAGAACTGGGTTACTTTCCCATACAATCAACTTTGTCATAATCAAAATATAAACGTAACTCTAACCATAATCAGAATATTAGGCTATTCCTACTAAATGACCATGCTAGAACAGCTAGAACCTGGTGACTTGAATGCTAAAATACTATCAGATAGGATGATATTTATTGATTACCCAAAAAGTTGTTCAAATTCTGCTTGCGTTACAATGTGCAATAACAATGGAAGTTAATGCAATAGGATTGTATCAAATGTTGAAAACTATTATCATGGTTACATTTTATTTTTTCGTTAGATTACGGCTCCAGAAGTAAATCTAAGGTGAAATGTTTGTTGTCAGACTTGAAATTGGTTGACTGATTTGGGAGTAAACATGGGAGTGGTGGAACAATTGCAACTACTGAAATTGCTAAAAATCGATAACGACGGTGAAAGTTTGTCGCCAGATTATTCATTCATAATTGGGTCGAAATAGTTTAGTGTGCTGTTTTATACTCCAAAAAATGATTTTGTTGAGCAGATGAACTTTCACAACGAGCAAGTCACGTGGACAGGCTTATTAGTATCAACGCGGTCGAAACCGTCACCTTATTCATTCCACAGGGCAAGGAAAGGTTGCTGTTAGCCAATGACTTTTGACCATGTAGAAATTCATCAGAGTTGAATGTGAATACCAAACAGATTAGCTTCAAAGGGACTCTTCCCATCGGCAGTCTCCATCTTACCAACTTCGTGATTCCAACCGGAGACTAATTTTAGCATATGTTCCAAAAAGTGAAAATAGCACCTTGATTGGAAGCGATTATGTAATCATTCGTGATATCCGAGCAAACTTTGTTCATTAGCTATGTGAAAATGTGCATTGATTCTAGAGTGTTCTTGTGAGTTGCCTGATTCACGTGGCACATATATTGCTCAAATAAAATCTGTTTATTATTTGTCATCGATAAACTGTATTATTTTGGAACCGTAAAATAAATTGAATTGCTTGTCCACAAAACGAGGTTCAATCTCTAATATCTTTTGCACATTTTGCCCGTCAAAACGTTGATCATCGTTTTTGTTCAGAGTTTAGAATTGACACTAGCACGATACCAAGACGCCAAGTGTGATGTGAGTTTTTAAGATAACGCTGCTTAGCGGAACGTGATTACTTAAGCCTTTGCATTTCAAAAAGTCATGCTTTTATATTTGGTATGAAAACTGACAGGTTGATTAAGGTACGTGGACCTCATCATCCAAAAGCTCGTGCACAATCACAAACCAATTTCACTCGGGCATTCACAAATGTGCCCGGCATTTTTCTGACGCTAACATTGCTCATTTATCTGGAAAATCTACATACGTATCTGAAGACCGAGAATCTTTAGCATGTCAAACAGACGATTTGCCGTGACTCGTTTTCTCGGACCATCTTTTTGAGCAAAATGAAAGAAATTGGCAAAATGAGATTCTTTGTTTAGCAATTCCTGTCCTAAGTAAATAATTTCATCCTGACCGACTTAACCTTTCTTTATCTTGGAAGCCGAGCATCGGAGAAGAACTTCATATATGATTAGAAATCACCCGTCACCAATCGGACACAGATTAAAAATACAATCTCAGTGTTTGATCGATTATGATCTGACACATTCCAATTTATACTTTGAGGAAAACATCCAACAGCTCTCTTTGAATAACCTGAAGGCTACAAAACTTATTAAATGGAAATGGATAATGTAGCCAAGTCAAAAAGTTAATCCGATCTCACAAGGTTCACTGTCGCACTTGAAACCGTCTCGCGAGACTAACGCGACTAAACCAGTGACAAATCAGATTCAAAATTGGACAAAAATCTTGGTGAATGAGATACAGATTTTCGTCGCTGTCATAGTGTAAGGGTTTCGTCTCAGGTGATTCCTACTTTGCGATTGAAAACAAATACAAGTCTGATAAGCTCTGAGACTCGGATATTAGCATGAAAGGTAACAGTATGCATTGTTCGTAGACGTTTAGGCATCCACGTTCGTCATTTGGTTGACTGGACCACATGTATTATTTCACGTTGTCTGAGCAACCTGTGATAGTTATAAAACACCAGGTATGTCATAACTTGTAAGATGATTAGAAAAGCGAGCTTACATTCACTGCTAATCAGCAAACCTGCATCTTATTAGAGGTTATCAACGTAAGAGATTAACTGCTGGTTACGTTTTCTCCCTATGACCACAATAAGCCGTAAGGGAACATTTTCTTGACAAGCTCAAAAAAGATAAGTTTTTCCCAACTGTCATTGCTTCTGTTCTAATTTGCTTGCAACAAAATCAGTTCTATCCTTAAAGTAATGCAATAGAATACATGAGCGTGGACAGGAAAAAAATATCATTCACTATCGTCTCTCCCATTCGACCATTTCTTCTTCAACAGGTTTGCTTCAGCTGAGACATGTGAAAGAATTCAAAGCAGCAAAAGAAATGGAACAAAAACGAGAAATGAAAAAGGAGCAAAGCCAAGACGCGGCTCAGAAACTTCGGATGAAACAGACGTCGTTTGGCAAGGGTTCCGGTGCACTAGGCTTGCTTGTGCATGGTCAGCAAACCAATCAACAAAATCCGTTCCATCAGCTAATCAGTGGTGGAGTTCTTGGAGCCACGGTACTTGCACTTGCTGCCAAAGAACGATCACCGTCTGGTATGAAGGATCAAGATAAAACCGGTACGTCAGAAAAAGCGCCTCTCGAGTCAGCTACAAGCCCGAGCAGCCGGACAGAGGAATTAAGACACCTGTGGACAGAACAACAACGGGACACTTGTCTAAGCGATGGCGAAACGCGAACCGGTGCGAAGTTAGCGTCTACTAGAGGAAGTCTAACACGGCTGTGTGATTCGTCCATGACAGGAAAGCCGGGGTTGTCTGATCCTGTCAGGGCAGGTTCCAAATTGTCAGTAAAACGGATTGGTTCATCTGATAGAAAAAGCGATCAGTCTTTGAATCGAGAATCTACTGGAATACGTCCTGGTCCCGGTACAATATCCTCTAAATTGATAAAACTTCGAAACAAACTAACTAGATCGATCACTGTGGCTCACTCGTCAGCAGACTCACACAAAAGTCACATGATAAAACTTGGCAAAGGATCCATCATTAGTTTGCAAGGCACACTGAGTGCCCCAGGTCTTTCGCGCTGTGTGACGCAGGATCAAGATGAAGACCAACTTGTGGTAGATGAGGATGAAAAAGACGAGTATTTTACTCATTCAGTCCCAAAGCCAACACCTAGCTCGCCAGCTCGGTCAATTCTGCTGAGCGATGTTAAAACGTATGGCGGGAATCATGAAAGCCAGAATCGGGTTCGTATTATTGATAATCAGAGAGGTCAGAATGATTCCTTTGGAGATAAGAGCACCACTGACAGTGGTGGTCTTGAAATGACTGTTCAACAACACCCGTTGACAAGCAGTCACGATTCTATTGGGGTTATTGAAAGCGGTTCAGCTAAGTCAAGACGTTATTTTACCTCACATGTGCCTCTGCTTAGCGAGAACGGTTCTACAACTTCCTCACAATCCACTGGGCCACACACCGCAGGAATAAGTTCCAGCGCGAGTTCCTTATCACGTGCAAAACGTCGCAGAGATAATTTTCAAAAAGGCCGTAGTTCTGCATTTACCTGGATTCCCAGCGATACAATTGGAGAGCGAGGTGAGCTTCCATCTGACCGCGAGCCGATCCATTCCAGTGACACTGTTCTAGGGACAGAGAAAAAAATGAGCGTCGTATCCAATGTGATTCCAAAACTGCCCGACTCTCTTGTTCTTAGTCACCCTGATACACGGCAAGATTCTTCAATGACAAAAGAATCCCCATTTAAGACATGTAAAATCCTCGATTCGCCCCAAATGTATCCAATTCAGACACATGTGACAAGTTCCACAGAGAATCTGATCCTAGAACCGGGAAATCGGAAACGATCAAGCGATATCCCACTATTACATGTGGAAGAATTTACTCAGGCAGAAGATTTATCGTCTGAAGTGACTCAGCTACAGCGAAGGTAAGCTTGGGAAATTTTGGCATGATTTGCTTGGCAATTTGAAGCTTACAGGAGTTGGAAATCTGTCTGAAATTGTTTGCTTTTAATAAGCAGAAATGAAGCTAGATCAGTTATGCCGTCCTAGTGAATTGCCATACCATGCTGACAGAGAATTATCGACATTATGATAATAATAATATGATATACAATAGATATAATGATGCGATTTGGCAACCATCCTTGTGTTTTTATTTAGACAATTCCCTTTTGCGCGACTAGACAACTATTGGCGGTTTTATGTTAAAAATGTAGCCATCAAGTACATCTAGTCCGCAGGGTTTATCTTTAGGGCTATAGTCGTGAATATTTGTGTTTATTCCGCTTGGTGTCTTTCAGTATTAAGATAAATGAACTGATGATGTATAAATCTAGCAATTTTATTTGCAACAATATTGCAGCATGAAAAATTCGAGATAGTGGAAAAGGTTTTTTCTTAGTTTCAATTTATGTTTAATATCAACCACTATATGAAAAAAACAATTCGCGAGGAAGATGTAGAACAACTCAGATTTCAGTTTCCATTGGTGGAGAGCTTATGGAATCAAGTGAAATAGTAATTATTACGAAGTTTGGAAAGCAGAATTCAAAAGGAAATGCATCCTCGGCCTATTCGTTCCCTACCCAACGCAATCTCGTCTAGTAATAACGAACTACTGAGTGGTTGTACGATAAGAATGATAAAATATCTGCCTTGTGAAACGATTGGACCGATGAATTTTCTTGAAGCTTAGAGGTACAGAGATTATTAGTCTTTAGTTAGAGGGTATTTTTTATGGGCCGGATATCTAGATAACTTCACTAACTGGTCACGTTTTGTGGACCCGTTGTTCTCACAGACGCTACCAGTCGATAAATTCGAAAATCTATTCACTTTGAACACAGATTCGGACATCAGAGGCTGCTGGTTGCCGATTCTACGGCCTCTAGCGCCCTGGTTGTGATTGCTTGTTGTCGGTTTGAGGGTAAGATCAGCAATAAGTGCTAAGGTTTCTCACACACACACTGCTTGGCTGATGTGTATGCTATGGCTGGAGGGCGACCAGAACGAAAACGTGTGTTTGCCAAAATCCTACTTCCTAATTTGATAATAGGCTCGTTCTGAAGCTGTAGCAATTGGCAGAGAAATAAGCGGCTGAAATTACCCATGGAAAAATCACTTGTGTTACTTTTGTCCTAGTGCCGTATAGAGCCAGACTAATTGTGATTAGTAGATTAGAATTCAAGTTCCACAATCCTCGTGAAGAACAGTCCACCGCTTTGCTCTCCGGTTCTCACACCAGGCCGGTGCTATTTATTCGGTTGCATTCGGTTACTCCTTAGGATAGAATACCAGGTATGGTCTAAGAGCACAAGGCATAAAAATAGGTTTCGGCCGTTGGTCGGTATTATATCCAACCCAGGAATAGTCGATAGATTTTGGAATGATGTGACAGGAAGGAAGTCGCGTCCCTTGGAACCAACTGACAAGTAATGACCGGGTAAGAGAACATCCAG
Organism: Fasciolopsis buskii; assembly: GCA_008360955.1. Lineage (NCBI taxonomy): Eukaryota > Metazoa > Platyhelminthes > Trematoda > Plagiorchiida > Fasciolidae > Fasciolopsis > Fasciolopsis buskii. Next base: position 72,829 of record LUCM01006516.1, read on the forward strand.
TGCTAGATTTGTGTGTGCACGGGCACCAGTGCTGGGTTGTAGAAAAAGTGAATCACCTCGAATTATATATTGTCAGCTTTGTGAAGGATAAGTGAGTGACCGAAGGTGGTCGAATGCATTAGGTGTCTGTCACCAAAAGGGGCAGATGTTCGGATACCAGAAATTCCGGTCAATTCGGCCGTGGACGGTAACTCGCTATTGCTCAACGTGTTACCACATCTTTTGACATCTTATGTGATTTTTTGTTACTCGGAGTTTCTGGTTCAAGGTTGCTAATTCCCCGTCCTACCTGAGAAGCGAACTTTGGTGGTCGAGGGACATGTCCTTTCCAATGCACCCATGATTCAGGCATGTCACAAAAGAAACACGGACTTTGAAATTCATTAACCACATACGGTAATCGGCCAACTCGTTTAATGGACAACCGTTCGTCTCTTGGTGAGCTATAGAGATCTCTACAACTGATCCCAGTCTTCCTCCTCGGTAATTTATTGTTATATGAATTCCTCGACCAAATGATAAAAATGTGAAATTTTCTGCTACGGAGACTACGGTAAAATATTACGGTTTTTCAGGTGACAAAATTGACGACTTACAGAAAATTGGTGATTTTGTGAAAATCGGAGTTGTTTTATTTGAAAAGATGCTTCCATCATTTCAGCCTCAGGTTAGCAATGGCATCACCGTCCGACCGGGGCTAGCAAACAGATGACAGTGATCTTCTTAGAATCATCCCATATTCTGACACCTATATCTATCAACTTCTGTTAGTGCAATCTATTAGATGCATCCTTTGTTCGTGGAGACAGAGGTTCACTTAAATCTGTTTTGGTTTTAAAATAGTTTCCACTTTGAAAGTGGAATCGTTGGAGATGAACAAAAGTAGGAATCTCCTGCGGCCGATGATTGCCTACCTCATCGAAAACACTGCGCTGTTTCACACGCAAATGAATTTGCCACCGAGATATTATCCTCAAAAAGGAATTTCGTCAAAGGGTCTTGGCAATGCTTGAAACAATGTAAGCTTGGTCTCTATCAGCTGGATTCCCTAAGGTAGAATACGCAACCGTCAACGTTTTATGCAAGCTTAATCGAGACGATTGTTCATGAATCAATTGACAACTAATCGGTCCCGGTTTCAGGTGGCTCTAATTTGACCGTTCAAGATCAGTATTACAAGAAGTGACGCACTTCAAGGTAGAACCAAATGGATGATTCTTCAACGATGCACTGAGCGTACATGCCATCTGTTGAATTTCGTCAACAACGGCTTGACAATGAACCATTTCTTACTTCTTTTTCACTCTGATGTTGTTCCTTTTGTAAGGAGTCAGAAACGCGATTCAACTGGCAAAACGATTGTTTCACATGCTGCAGCACTGGCAAATGTTGGTTTTATCCACTTTCTGAATCAGTCCACTTTACTTTGTCTCCGCGTTTTTCGTTCTGTTGAAATATCCATTACCATGTAAAGTTAAACGTTAGGAAATCAAAAAAAGACATTAGAAAAACATACAATAAGCAATATTGTGAATAAATCGTCCTTACTTAAAAGTGTCAGTCTGCCCATTACAATTTTTTGACTATTTTTATTATCGTAGAAGTTATTTTGCTGATCCCATCAATGAATTTGGCCACGACAAATCGATAAAACTAGGCAAATTCCGTGAGAGTATTACCAGTCAACGGTAAGATTTGGAGTTTCCCATTTGTTTTGACTAACACGATCCCCTGTGTGTGTGTATGTGCCTGCTGATCACATGTATAAATTAGTGTTGTTGTCACACAAATTAGTTTGTTTGTCCTACTCCGCAGATGGTGACCATTTCCTATCGCTTGCCCAACTGTTCACCAACCTACCTATCGTTCTAACCGTCCATTTATCTATCTACGCACAATCACACGCACTTAAAGTCGACGGTTGTATACGTTTTCATCGTAAATTTATGATTGCCTCATCACGTAACACCATGTGCATAGAATTTGTCCATGGAACGAACGAAATCATGTCAATGTGTTTTTCATTTCACAGATTTGTTGTCTTTTTGCCTTGGTAATGGTTGTGAAATTACCCACGTGAACAGACTCTGTTCTTGGGCTTGATAAGGTGTTCCGTTCGAGGGATTTCTGTTCACTTTATTCCACATTAGGTCTGATGATCATAATTTCGTCTACTGATTGCAAAGACACTCACTCAGTGTTAGTTCCACTGAAAATAGTTATTCTTGAACGGAATGGCGTTTAGTCAAAGACTGGTAACAAACAATCAAATACGTTTGGATGAAACGGAACTGGATTGCTTCTGGTAGACTTGTTCGTCACTAACCGAGAACAGACGTGCATTTTGGTGTTCACGGAAACAAGCACGTTATCCGTGTTTCTCGGTCCGATTTTGGCGTGGATGCATTGGGTGTCGTTTTATTGAATTAGCCCGTTCACCAATACAACTTGGTAGGCCCAGTGTTTGTTGGTTTGTTTGTTTTTAGTTTGCTGCAAAAGCAAGCATTATATACTACAATTTGCGTGCACCCAATGAGTCCTTCGTTTGTAGGAATGCAAATGGAAAGTTGTCGTGTTGTACGTGATTGATTGGGAAAAAATTGACGAGAAATTCATTGTAATTTTACACCTGCCAATTTCTATTGTACGAGTCAATACAATCGTGTTCGAGTACTGTGATGAGTTAATGTTGGTTGGTTCATAGGGAAATTTTGCTCTGACATTCGAATTGTGAACGTTTCCTTTGCGGAATGTTCGTTGTTTGGGCCATTTGAGCGGGCAATCATTAAACCTTAAGTACAAGTTCCGAACACCGTTCGGTGCGACCCGGTATACCAGCTGGTAGAGCATACGTTGCAAATCCATAGGTTGTTTGTACGTAGGGTTTGAGGCCCGTCCAAGAGGGGAAACTTTTCAAAAATGAATCAATTTTACAATTAAGGCTTTTACTGTTTTGGCATCATTTTTCGAAAATTCTATTGGTCAGTGCATGCGTGTGTGTGTGTGTGTGCGCAGAGAAGCAGTAGCCAAAAATTGCAAATGCTCGACACAGAGGAGAAATAAGTGCTAGCATTTGTAATGGATCTCGAAGGTCGGGTGTTTTATTGAGATACCAAAGAATTTGTTGCTGCTAAACCCCATCCGATAGACGTGAAGCAAAAGGGACAATGATATACATAAACCTCATTGATCAAGTCATCTGAACACATGTTGGAGAAGTAGAAAGGGAACGTTTATTGTTACCAAGAAATTTAATCAATTCTGCAAGGGCCATTAAAAACCTCATCCGTGTGCAACGATCATTCATTTGCGGTTTCTTTTTAGGATGTTCTCGCTTACAAGTATCTATAAAATCGGAAATTTTGATCAACCAAGTAATGGGATAGTACCAGACTGAAATCTTCACGACCTGACTTGTTCATGCAACAGTGACTGATAGGTGCAACATCATGCGGTAAAGTTCAAAAAACCGTTCAGAGCCTGCCCGGTAGCCTAATGGCTAAGGAGTTCTATTCAGAATCGTTCCTCCCGCGTTCGCACCCCAGTTCAGGCGCAATGGATATGCACTGCTGATGATTTCTAACTAGGATGAAACAGCTGCTTCCATGGTTTTCTAATGGTCAGTTGAGCGACGATATCACATGGTGAATTATTTCATGCAGACATGCATATATATATACATATAGTTGCATATTAATAGGATTGTTTCCTTTTTCCATTACTGTCCAATTGGTACAACACTGCAAACCTTTTTAGCTAAGACAGATATGGTCAGCTAATAGGTGGATGAATACAAAAGGGTGGTCCACTATTGAATGTTCATTCGTGGCTCAAAGTTATCGTTAGACAAGAATTTTGCTGCACGACCAAAATCAGAAGGTGCAGTTCCTATCGTTGTCTACTACAGACAATAAATGCTTAAGTAATTAACTTCTACAAGACACTGAAATTGACGAGCAAATTTAGCGAAACGCTTTGGAACTACTTGTTTTCGAAGTTCTTAGGTAACTGAATAATGAATTTCCTTATTCAGATATGTTAGATTTTCAGGTGCGTTGATTGCGCGCGATTCATATATTGAGCCTAATAGGCATTTCCCAGTTCATTTCAATTCGTAACTGTTCTACCTGGTGATCGGCGAATTTGCTTGGCCTGGAGAAAATAGCTTTTCATTGTTTGTATTGTGTTCCTTTGCGTAGGTGTACCATGACCGTTTGTTTCATCACATCACATCAGACCCCGTATCGACTGGTTTTCAGACTATGATAGGCGGTCAAATCTTGACTGACCGCGATACCCATCGGCAATTGTGCCCAGTATTATTTGAAGG
>LUCM01006516.1:77438-118190 GCA_008360955.1 Fasciolopsis buskii
GATTTGACCGCCTATCATAGTCTGAAAACCAGTCGATACGGGGTCTGATGTGATGTGATGAAACAAACGGTCATGGTACACCTACGCAAAGGAACACAATGCAAACAATGAAAAGCTATTTTCTCCAGGCCAAACAAATTCGCCGATCACCAGGTAGAACAATTACGAATTGAAATGAACTGGGAAATGCCTATTAGGCAACGATTTTCGGATTAATATTGCGCCAGTTAATTTGTTTGAGTTGCTGCATCGCAGTTTTCGCTCAATATATGAATCGCGCGCAATCAACGCACCTGAAAATCTAACATATCTGAATAAGGAAATTCATTATTCAGTTACCTAAGAACTTCGAAAACAAGTAGTTCCAAAGCGTTTCGCTAAATTTGCTCGTCAATTTCAGTGTCTTGTAGAAGTTAATTACTTAAGCATTTATTGTCTGTAGTAGACAACGATAGGAACTGCACCTTCTGATTTTGGTCGTGCAGCAAAATTCTTGTCTAACGATAACTTTGAGCCACGAATGAACATTCAATAGTGGACCACCCTTTTGTATTCATCCACCTATTAGCTGACCATATCTGTCTTAGCTAAAAAGGTTTGCAGTGTTGTACCAATTGGACAGTAACGGAAAAAGGAAACAATCCTATTAATATGCAACTATATGTATATATATATGCATGTCTGCATGAAATAATTCACCATGTGATATCGTCGCTCAACTGACCATTAGAAAACCATGGAAGCACTGTACAGCTGTTTCATCCTTGTTAGGAATCATCAGCAGTGCATATCCATTGCGCCTGAACTGGGGTGCGAACCCGGGACGAACGATTCTGAGTCGAACGCCTTAGCCATTAGGCTACCGGGCAGGCTCTGAACGGTTTTTTGAACTTCACCACATGATGTTGCACCTATCCGTCACTGATTTGCACGGTTACTGTCCGTTCTTTAAACAAATGACAAAGACCTAATTTAATTTATTAAATTTAGTCAGTTTAAATTGATTTTGTAAACAAGAGTGTTATCAGCTTGCTTTAGTCTTGACTCAGTTGAATGCACTAGACCATCATATATCGGATTTTTCCAAAAAAAATCACTTATCGTCTCCGTTCATCGAAGACTGACCTGTTTGTATGGCGAAAATTCATTTCGCGTGAAAGTGCTCAGTGAGAAAAACGGGCACAAATGATAGTTTTCTTTTCGTGCAATTCCTGTGAGAATCAGAAATAACTGCCAGATAGATGGACGAGGATGGTCACTGTTCTGAAAGTTGTGGATAAAACAATAAATTTCAAAGTGCATCACCTGAGGATGGGCATATTTTCTTTTTGGACCTGTTCATCCGTTTCATGCAAAGAAGTCACGCAGTGGATGTTCAAAGGACAAAAGTAAAATAGATTGTGACTTGGATCAAAGCACGGTGCAACGGAAAGAATGAAGGGTGGTTCGTTTTCTAAAATACCATGAGATACATCAGTTCGTCCTTGATATTCCACCGGTATTTGCTTAAGTGATACTAGCATTTAAGACGAAAGTAACAGAAAACAAAATAACCTTTTTCGATCACCAAACTTGAAGTCACGGTTACGGAAATCACCGTCATCGTCCGAATACTAATACTGAAGCTAATAATAATACTAATAAACAAAAAGTGAACGGTCCTCTGGATAGTCGTCTTTATATCCATCATCATCATCATCATCATCATTTTTCTCCATACAATCATTCGGATTGCAATGAAACTTTAAGAGTCGTGGATTTCAATCTCTCAGAACTTTTGTGTAATTTCTTAATGTTCTTTCACAGTGTTTATACCTCACGAATTCCCAAATCTTGGCTACCTGCGCTCTTCGGTAACAATACTCGTTTTATTCTATTCCATTGAATTTGTAATTTTGTCAAAATCATTCGAATCACTCACTACCTTCACCGTTGTGGTTCATCCAGTTCATATTCCGGTGTACAAAGGTGAGAAAATTCGACTGATACCAGGTACATAAAGGTGAAGTGAACGCGGAAAAGTTGTGCGGTTTGCTTGCTTTCTCAAACAGAAGCAAAATTTCTCTCGGTGCCATTCCGAGAGTGAATTAATTAGAAAGCAATGCCAAGAATGGAAATAGTTTTTAGTCTTCCCTGGTACAGAAGTTTAACCTTTCTGACTACTCCGTCCGAATGAGGCTATTGACTTATATTAAATAAAAATGCCTAGATGCAGCCATTTTTCCGTAGGCATATAAACCCAGAACGACCTAATGCGAATTTGTTCAGAATTGATTGGCAAACTCCTACTGAGTTGGTAAGTCTTTTAAACTTCAAAGCAGTCCGCTCGGACAGAATCCTGTGTTGATTATACACCGAGTTTTTCACCAAGTAAATGAATAATTTTGAGTTCTATGCAGTTCCGTTTGATGTCCCGATTTAGATTTTGCTTGTTTAGTCCCAAGTCATCAATTTCCAATGAGCAACACGATCAGAATAGTTTTGATCTGGGGGTTTTGATTCCACACTAACACACACACACACACACGAAGTGCACTAAACCATTTCGTGAGTTATTTAATAATTATGTCACAATTATTCTGATTTATATCGAAGATTTACGGATTTACTGTTTCACAAGGCTCTTCAACAATAAATCTGCTCACATATCGCAAGGTAAAGATAATCAGTACGCCTTACAATGCGCACGCACTAATGTACCCATGTAACATGGGCCGCTTTTCAGACCTACGCAAACGTGACCTCGATAGATCATTTAGATGACATAGTCCTAATGTTTTTGATATAGTTCCGAATACTTTGAATTTAACTACGAAAATATTTGAGGCACCGCACAGCTGTACTGGAGTTCAGGTGCACCCAGTGTGTAATGAGGTTCGGCGCCAAACGATTCACGTATTCTTCTTTCGCGCGTTCATACATCTCAATAATTCCGGAGTTAGGCATATCATTTTGGTGTCTGCACACGCCCAGCATTCTGTCGTTGCACTACGTTTCATCACCACGTGTTCATCAATCTGTTTGTTTTTTCCTAAGTCTCTCTGTCTCCTTCGCTGCTCCTACGTCCACGTTTTTCAGACGAGATGCAATGAACAATCAACATCAACAGCGTACCATACGCAATGTGGGCTATCGTCTTGGAAGACGAAAACGACTTTTTGAAAAACGATGTCGTATCTCCGATTTCTCACTCACGTTCGCCCTCTTCGGTATATTCGTAATGCTTGTCGAGACGGAGCTCACGTTTGCCGGCGTGTATCGAAAGGTATGCACAAAATTGTTATTTTAGCTCTATACTTTCATTTGTGTATATGCTTGCACGTGTGCGTGTGTACGTTTGTGTGTGCATGCTTGCGCAAGTCAAAGTCCCTATAGGTTTGGAAGAAAACGATAGTGCATTATTTTTCAGGTCTAACGGTGTCCGTTGTAGCTTTCGGAATATCCTGACAGGTTGACGATCAAGCTCGTTTTTAGTTATTCGTAATCATGTTAATAAGAAAGGAGATGAAAGGTTGCGATCTTGGTAGTCATAATATGCCATCCGTTGTGTGTGTATGTATGGAGGTATTTGTTATGAGCGGGATCACGGTTAATAATATAAGTTTGTCGACGGACGCGGTTTGAACCCATGACCGAGATATGTAAGGGGATTGGGAAAATTTCCGAAATGACGAGTAGGTCAGGTTCATTGTTTGCACAAACTATTTTTGGACGCACAAACTACAGGCCGTAAATGGAAAAGGGATTTAATGAACACCATATTCTAATGATGACAGGCGTAATCGATGCATCACCGCAGCATTTGGGTTCCATTGGTCATGAACATTGCGTTCCACTGGTCCCCGATCACCAAGTACCTGTGGTTAAGGGATTTGACATGTCATATAAGGATATCTTTTAGCTTAACACAAGGTGCACTTTCGAGCAGATCAACCCATTGGATGTTATTGATTAGGTGATTAGGAGAATCGTATGGAAAAATATTTTTGAGAATGATAGATTTTGTCGTCCATGAGTCGTGTATTTAAACTTGACTTTGATACTATGTCTCCATTGGTGCTTTTGATAAACCAAACGGAAAGATTTCACACGTCGTCATACAGGTAGTCATTCACCCATTGTTGGGCTATTGTTTTCAAATAAGCTATTTTCGTTAGTTAGTCTGAATCCTGTGATAACCTTAAGTTTAAAATGAGTTTACTCGTAAGTGTCCAACGAAGCCACATATCGAATGCGTTGAAAGCATGCAGATTATGTTGAGATGGGTGGGGCATATTCGGGTTCCAAACAACCCCCAGTATGGGGGTCTGCTGCTTGTTTAATCTTTTTATAAAAGGGGATTCAGAATGTGAGAATATTGACAAAGAATTGGAACGGACAAGCTACTCTGAATATCACGTGACGAATCAGCTGTTTGCTTGCTGCAAATCAACCGTACAAATCACCGATGTCATCCATCTCGAGTCAGGCCGATTCATGCGTGACACGGTGTTCGGATTTAGGTGTTCCAGTTTCCGCTATAAACCGATTCGCACAACTACTTTTTGAATAATCCATCTCCATGATCCATGAGTTCGTGAACTTTATAACAAGCTCCATATCTCTGTGGATATATCATCCTCATGTTTGTTACATCATTTGACCTAATGACTTTTTGCCCAGTTTTTGATCACAATTTTCTGGCAGAACTTTGTTGAAGTAGAGTAGCACACGGTTTTACCAATATTTCGCCTTAAATTTGATAAATAATGTTTACACAAAAGGACTGGGAATCAAACAGCTAGCCAAGTTACAAAGTGAATGACAGAGAATTCGCAGACGAGTAATCAGCTAAGTTCGTTCAGGTGTAAAATAATGCCTCTTATTGTGAACAGGGCCATTCGCGCTGGAGGAGCAAGGTAAAACGGAGGTGATCAGGCATCCGGGGAAAATTGCCAATTCGATGTAGCATTGAGTCGCCGAGATAGGCTCGGACTACTTGGTTATTACTAATTTCCAGGTACCAAAATTACCACGATCCCCAGTTGGCAAACAGGACGGAACACATTAGTTTCTCGTGATTCACGAATCTAGTCAACCACAAGGGATTGTAAAGGTTGTCCAATGGAATAACTGTAAGCTTTCTGGTGCCGTAATTATATAACCAAAGAAAATCACACATCACAAATGCATTGTTGTATTGACTTTATTCGCAATATGGCTCCAGAATGTGAGTTGTTTTTTTCACCTCGTTATCGCTGTAAGTGCATGTAAATGCAAACAACCTCTCGGTTTGCAGCAGGAACTAAGCTGAAGTGCAACCAAACTGCCACTGACGATTAGTTCCCAGTTGCAATACGTGTGTCAGCGTCGTGACAATGGGACAGCTAAAAGTCGCCCAGAAAAATCAGAGTTTATTTGATCAACCTGGTGCGATGAGTGGTTGGATTGGAAAGGTTTCGACAGGGCCAGCAAATAACAAACCAATCGATCAATAATTACGAAATGGATAAGCCGAACGATCACTGTTTAGGGGAAAGCGCGCACTACAAAATGCTTCATTTGACGGTAAAACTGAATCAAAGGAAATACAGATTCTTTTTCTCTAACTGGTTATTGTTATATATAGTAACTGCAACTGGAACCCGGGGAAGATTTACGCACTCATGGCAGCTCATTTGACTACCGAAAATCTCTCAAAGGCCAATTTTTGCAAGTTTCAATTCTTGGTTACCTTGAAAACAGATTCTATTGATGTGGTTAGCCAAGACCGAACGATTCCAAATGGATCGATCATATCACCAAATAATCTGGACCACATAGTGTATGTATTCACCATAGAAATGCCGGGGAACTATATTGCGACAAATATTGTACACCGCACACGTAGCCTTGTTAAGTACCAACTGTCTGAGGCTGACAGAATTACAAATTGGGATTGGATGAATGATGTGGTGAAATCAAGAACATACCAACCGGCAATCGAATGCAGTATGTTGATTCGTGAATCACAATGTCAGTTGATTAGAAAGCAATGAACTGAACGTAAAATTTCCTCGTTGGGCGTTACCCGGGATCGCAGATAGAGATGGTATTTTCCCAGTTTTCTTACTATCACATGATCAAATGAGCATTCGCATATTGTAGGAGAAGCGTAACGAATAAAATGAAACGGAATACTTTTTTATATTCCATTGACAAAACAGATCTGATTTTACTTCCTTAATAAGCGAATTCATCTTTCTACAAAATGACCTTCAGGAAAAAGACAAAATTTATTCTGGGATTAGAAGATGTGAATCTAGATGTGAAAAAACGTGTCTGAACACTTATGTCAGATAATGAAGAGCGTCGAATTAGGCAGTGAGCACCATCTTTCAATTGCGTCAATTTGAGGAACATACGAAATTCAAACTTGCGCTTTTTGCCATCTATAATATATTACAAATTAGTACAATAAACGGACTAAATGATATAAAGACTTCGGTCTAATATGCATGGCCTCCACGTTTTTCCATTGGGTGTTGTTTTCGCTAAACAAACAATAAACATGCTAGTTCAAGAATTGAAGCTCAGACATTCTCGACATCTTTTGGCATATTTTCTGACATTTTGTGTCTTGAAATTGCGCGAAAGCACGGCATTTTCCCTTGGCCGGTGTAGAAACGGAATGGGTGGATACTAGAAAGCTTTTGCCCAGTTGTCGTTTTCTTCCACTGTTGTAAAACCGGGAAAGCAAACTGTACTTCAAATCTTCAGTTTGCCGAATCACCTACGGAAAAGCGAGTGTGATCTCGCATGCAACCGATATCAGTTGACCAACACATTCACCATCTTCGGCAGTAATTTTCTGTTCCTGTCTTTTGTTTGGACACGAAATCATCTACCACGGATTAAGAAGCAAACGCGGTTATTACCACACCTTTCTTCTTCAACCTGAGCAAAGGATAGGATGTGCATCGTTTCGATGTGCTTTTTTGTCAAGTCACCAAACCTAAATGATTCATAAATTTGACATGAAATCAGTCTTCTCATGTCGAAAATTGAAAGATTGATTCCCTTCTCTAACATCAAATGCCCCCTACTTCGTTAGGTGTACGAAATTAGATTTTTCTTTCTAACCAAAAACCGGTTCACTTTGATCACCGAAATGGAGGGTAAATCGAATTGGAATCAAAACCAAATGGAAAATCTTGCCTTCTTTTTATTGCGAAACACATCGTCAATATCGAGTGCTTGTTATCGGCATAGCCACTTGGAGACGAGTGTGTTTGTGATTGTGTGATTTCGTGAAATGTTTGAGTATGCTCCTATACTCCGAAAGTAGTAGTCTACACATACAGTGCTTCTGTCCAGTTTGTTTGAAAAAAACGGTGAGTTCTTATGATCTGCGACTAGATAAACGCACCGACATACCAAACAAACTTCATTCGGCGATTAGTGACAATCGACAGAAATTGGAAAAGCCGATTTTTGTTCACTTTTCTTTTCTCACCTTTTTGCCGGTTGATTTAATTGCCACGTGAACTAACTCGAAAAGTCGGTACTCAATGCTTCTTTCCTTGTCCCACCTGTTTGATTTCTTTTCGCTTGGCGGACAAACAAACAAATAACAGGATTCAATTTATTCGTATTTTGCCAAATCGTTAATCTCAATCTCGACACTACTTCTGGTTGGGCTCATTTTGGCCTACCACGTGTATGTTATTAAAGTAAGTGCGCTTGTCTGCTTTTCCATTGTCGACTATCGTATGAATAGAAGTATTTCACTCGTATTTTGTTTTCGTGAACCCCTCCCTTCGTCGAGATAGTGTGTAATTAAATTGTTCTTTTCTCGTAACAAAACTAACCATATCCAAGTTCACGTAGATTGATTTTGCAATGCATTCGTTAGGACACGATTGAATGCCTTGGTTTCCCCCCCCCGGCCGGGAGAAAACATCATCATGATCGACTGGAGTTTGGAAAATAATCTCGAAGGGAAAAGTTTTATTTTTTCACGAAATGTGTACACCGGACTACTCCAAGGAATTGCGTTTGGGCGAGATGCCGTAATCGGCAATTTAATGTTTTTATGATGCCCAATCCCGGAAACATATGTGATACAAATAACAATTCTAAATAGCACTTAATATGTCTATCCCGAGGACGTTGCCTGTTGTGATTTTGATTTTAATGGTTCTGACCAACGTACAATTTCGGCAAGTTTGTCAAATCTCCGGGAACCCAGTCGAATGCATCAACTGAAGGTGTGGGGTATGAAATATGTTCTGTCTGTTTCGGTGGATATAAACGTCAGTGTTCGTTCTGTGCTTGGAAATTCGACGGTACATCGGATCACCTTAGTCCAAAACGATTGTCAGTTTGATTACGGCTAGCAGAGTGGGGTGTTCGGGAGTCCAGTAATCGTTTGGACTTCACACTAGCAATTACGAAGCTTCTATCCCCGATTTTTCACGTAACCGTTTGTACCGCTTTCCGGGTTATTTCAGAATTATTTTAAAATTATTCAGCCGCATGCCAAATGTATATTTGAAACCGGGTAACGACATGTTTTTGTTACATATAACTTCTCAAATGCGCACCTGCTCGCAGACAGTAGAACAAGCATAGATGAACACTGAACTTTATAGTACGTACACACGAATGTACTCATGTAAGGGGAATCCCAATTCAGACCTGTTAAAAACGATTTCAACGAGTCAGTGGAATAAAACTTTTCTACTGTTTTGACAAAAATTTCAAAATATAGTGAGAAACTGTATAGTTTTGTTAGTCTGCTATTTCGATGGAATGTAACTATGAGTAACAAATATACAGGCCTGTGGAGGAGATATGTTGGCCGGATTTTATCTGAACAGCTGTTGCATACTTACGCAGTTCACAAAAAGCGAGAGCGGTACCCTAGAAACAGATTAACCATCCATTGGACATTAAAATTTTGCATGACTAACAGTTTCCAACTCAGCATGCACGTGCACACCTTCACTTATCTTGGCCTTAGGGTCACGACCCGGTGACCCCGCGATCGCAAACGTACTTATATGCACTTCACTCAGTCTCAGCCGTGCTTCTGCATTGTAATTTCGCCTGAGACTGGAACCTATTATTCCCTCTTCATACGCTTTAAGTTGTGCAAATGAATTCCTTTAATTACTGCATGGGACAAACGTTCAAATGTTGTTGATATCGGTCGTTTCTTATGCCTTTTGTTCTTCCGATTCCGTTTAGATCTTTTCCAGTGACGATTCGATCGAAGATTGGCGAATGGCCATCGATTGCAATCGTATTGGCCAGATGACCTTGGAGCTCCTAATTTGCCTTATTCACCCGTTTCCCGGGTCAGATGCAATCCAGTTCTCCATCTCCCCTTCTTATGTAGGTCCAGTGACCGATTTTCACTCGTACACATTCCCCGCCCCAATAAGAACTTTGGATGCGGACCCTGCCCCGTTGATACGATTCAATCGTTCCACTGTGATCAACAAACCACTTTTACGTTCTCCGCACGGATCTGTTCAAACCGGGACTAGTATTTCTACTGTCGGATTGAATGTCTCATCAGTTTACGCTTTCGCCCCGTACAAAGTAGTTTCTATCGATCTGATACTCTCCGTTCCCATGTTTTTGCGTCTCTATCTCCTATTCCGTGCAATGCTTCTCCACTCCAAACTGTTCACTGATGCCGGTTCTCGAAGCATTGGTGCAATGAATAAAGTCAATTTTGATATGCGTTTCATATTCAAAACGTTGATGACCATGTGTCCGGGCAAACTTTTGCTCGGTTTTATTCTCTGTTTGTGGATCATTTACTCCTGGTCGCTCAGAGCTTGCGAAAGGTGAGTTCCACCCCGGCAACTGTACTAAACAACTATGCAGCGATGACACAGTCTGATGTAGTCTGATTCAATACAAAAAAATTACGCCGGGTTTTATTTTTGTCAAACTATTTCTGAAACATTCAAACAATTCTTACAATGAACTAGCCAATTTCGATGTCATGGCCAAATGAAACAGCGTGAGGTTTTGCTTAATGCCGAAATGATTTACTGAACAGTAATAATCTCTGCGTTACCACTGGAATCAATACATACGGTGTGCAGCCCTTTTCTCTTGTTAATGAATCTGCAACAGTACATTTTCGCCGAGCTCCAGTCGGCGATAAATGACAATTAACTGGAGGTGCTCTCGAACGGAGGCCGTTTAGACATGTTTCCAAAGTTTGTTGGATCTCATCATGTTATGACACTGGGCCCTTCTTTCAACGACGTTGGCCAATCACTATCGCAGCCTTGAATGAATAGCTTCGCTGCAGGAAACCTCCCTTAAGGGAAGATTTATATATAAGGGAATGAAACAACTTTGCGTATGCTGCTCAGTGGTTCTAACTGTCCTGGTATGGCCCCGATTTGCAGTGTCAAGAACGTGTGTGTGTGTGTGTGTATGTGTAAATTAAGGTCCCACTTTCACCACTGTTGCCCATTGTAAGTTCTCTTAGTTTTCTAAATTGTGCATTTGGAAGCAACATGGGTAAATTTTCCTTGTTTGATCTAGTCTAAATCGCACTTGTCCACTATAATTTATGAAAATTACCTTCGCGATGATTACGAGTGCTTAACGCCTGTCGGGAGAGAAATCTTTTGCTTTTGTTGGTATAATTGTTCATCGTTGCGCGCAATCACCTTGTCTGATAAGTCTCCTAGTACCCGAACGATGATATTTTCGAACACAGTGTACCGAAAATTACAGCCTATAGGAAATGACCGCTTACCGGGGAGTTTGAAGTCAAACGCACTGATCGCTGTTGCTTCAGAAAAGAAAAGGTTCTGAATTGCAAGACAAGAAACCAAACTACTCGATGGTAAATTCTCAGAGGGACAACCCTTTGCATCAAAAAATGATGTTCGCAACGAACGTTATGCATAAATATTCGTAATTATATTTTTGACTGAACCACAAGACAGTTCGATTCGACGGCAACGAACCGTTTCTTTGGTCCATTCATATCTTAAAAATCAGTTTGGAAATCGCCTAATGACGTTATAAAACTAAGAAACAACCAATTTAAGGGTTGATATTGATAGTGTCTAAAAACGGCCGTAGCTCGCAGTAGGAAAACAAAGTGACAGATGTTGCCTCTAGTTACATTAATCCACTTTCCATGCACAAAACAAATGTCCTTCGTGCTGATCGATCTTCTTTTGAGTAATGAAAAGGTCATGCGGTTGACAGGTCAGTTTGTACTCAGGTATTTATTCCGTCTCACGTAGGACCACCAAATCCTGTTTGAGCAAAGGTTCACTCAAATGCCATTTTTGGGTGACAGGTAAAGTAAAATTTGGACTCATTGAGAATCACCCTTTCGTAAATCGCTTTTTAATAAACAGACAAATTACTCCTTGTATCTTTATTGGCGAGGCTTAAGGAATTAGGCAGGTTCATGGCCTAGTGGACTGAGAACAAAAATTGCAATGCAACTGTTCTCACCGGAAATAAGGGTTCTTATAAACTCTGCTGCATTGTCATTACGCCGTAGCATAACTAAAACGTTAGAAAGGGTAACAAAACAAAGCGTGCGCATGCAAGTTGTTGAATGTTTGCCGAAAATGCCGGCGTTTCGCAGAGAAGAAAATGCGTGTATGTGTATGCAGTGTAAGGTGGATAATCCACTAGTAACATATGTGTAAACAAAAACCACAAGTAGATTACTGATAACCACTAACCGTACACACCACGCAGCAAAACACGCTCGTACTGGTTTACTAGTGGTGCACATTTAGAGTAGGCAAACATGCCCACGGTGGTTTAGCTTCCCGAGTTCCGGGGACATTGTTCATTTGTTAACTTGAAGAAAATTAGACAATAATTAAGAAAGTTTCCTCCGTTTCATGGCCTCCGGCTAACGTTCAATAACTCAAACCCGTTTTCCTAACGGGTTCGATCTTGAGTAGAATAAGCATCACGATTTGAACAAACGCGAATAATGCCTGCGTTCTGCCTGACTTGATAGCTTGGATCGATAATCGTTTATCAACTACACCAACGGCGAAATTTGTGCTTGCAGCAAATTGGGGTTTGACTTCTAAAAAGGACCGAAACTCGCAAACGACGAACTGATAAACGACGACGTTATTTGTAACACAGAAGATCTGCCCTATTCGAAACGATGTTAGACGATTGTGAAGAGATTTGTGTCGATGATTAGCAGTAGATCAATATTCTGAGGTGTTTTCTTTGCAACAAGACGGAAGAATTCCTCAGATTCTGAAGAATATTATATCACATTTGTTTACTTTTAATTTGAAAACATTTTATGGGCTTCAGGCTGTTCGTAAACAATCTTTTTTCGATTTGTTTTGGCCCGAACACTAGCTTTTATGAAAAAGAACACGGGAATTTGCTCAATTCGATGTGGTTAATCGCGGTGACATTTCTCAGTATTGGCTACGGTGACATAGTGCCTCATACTTATTGTGGGCGAGCTATAGCCCTGGCAACCGGAGTGATGGTAAGTTAAATCCCGCCTAGACGCACAATGTTATTTTATGCAAATTTGTAGACTTAACTATGACTTTCATCTTCAGTGGTACTTCCGAAGCAAAATAAAACCGAAGTTACATAATCAACATGATGGATAGATGATTATTCACCAAACTGATCATGTAGTCCGTGTTTTATTGCTTCCCTCGCAAGGGACGTTATTTTGGAAGGAGTGTGACACCGAATTCCGGAAAATCTCTGAGGCTAACCATTGGCAACTGGGAACGTGTTTGACAGAAACTAGACTAGATCAGTGATGCTTCTAAGTACTATTGAAAGACGGTATAGCAATCGGTTTTGGGTAATTTCATATGGTTACAAACACATTCAAAAACAAAAATGTTCACCACGTGCGCAGTGGACGAAGGTAACCAATGGACAGTTAGGAAGATGACGTGAATTAAATGCGAAATAACATCAGAATTAAGGGTTCCTTAGAAAAGTGATTAAAAGACAACTGGCAATAATTGGTAATTTGGAAAACAGGTTGTTACAACAAAATGACGAACGGCAGGTAAGCAAATGCATTTACAGAATGGAACCATGAACTGAAGTTAATTTCATAGATGTGAGTTCTAATGCATCTGCCAATGATCTCCGTCTTTAGGCAACTTTTTCAGCCATGGGCCGGGATAAGTCGTTAAGTGAGACATGCAGACTTATATACGAACTCATTTACCCAAATTGATGAGATTTATTGTGCCCACACACACACACACATACACACACACATACGCATTTCCATTGAACTGGAGACGTTGAATCAGCGACGTTTTGAAATATGAACAAATCGATTGCATTATTCTCTTTAGTCCAGCACAAGCCAAGTCCTTAATTCTAGCAATTGTAATTTACTTTATACTATCAACTATTCAAGTTTTATCATTCAGGACACATTCAGTGTCTAGTACGAGCCATTTTTATTCATGTCGCTGGTTTTATTCTACTTTGGAATTTCGAAGGGATCCGGTTGTACAGCATTGATTGTTGCTGTGTTCGCTCGAAAGCTTGAACTTTCCAAGGCCGAAAAACATGTGATACACTTTATGATGGAAAATCAATTGAACAAAAAAGTAAGCGATTCTACTTCCGTTTCATATCACACGAATCGCGTTTCATTCCAAGACTTAACTATTCCGTCAAAATGTGTTAATGAAGAAAAGTTGGAAATTTCGACTTTGATTGAAATCTTTATTGGCTGTTTTCATTTTATTCAGTTTTCATTTAAAACCTCTACAGTTCAGGATCATAAAAGGCTCATTCCCAGATTGTATTCTCCTAGATCTGTGATCTCGGAAATTTTGCCTAAATCTCTATTCGTGTTACCAGTAAAATCTCCCATCAACGATAAGCGTCAACTCAGACTGGACAGATCTGATAGATTCTGGAGGCGCTTCGCATCGAGAACAGTAATGTGCACCAGTTCAAGCCTTGCTGAGCAATCCGTCGGATATCGATTGGCTCAAGATATTTTAACGTCATTGTCTTGTTCGTTGTTGAACTAATAGAATATGATGCTGAGTGTTATTCATCATCTATTCTGGTTTATGGACGAACTCCAACTCGTAATCCAATAGGGCTTGGCAAACGTGTTCTCGTGACAAATCTTGTAGAGGGAACATTTTGTACCAGAGCAAGTATTTCAGCTCCCGATTATAGATCTTTTACAGTTAAACACTATCCCAATCAAATTGTACCAGTCATACGGAGTCGCAAAAGGCGATAAAGTATCCATTAGGAATGTGGTCAAAGCTGATACACACACACACAAACACAGACACATGCATATCCCGCGTAACTTAACATTTTGTCCAGAGTTGAAGAACTGAAGTTGTACGCAAATGGATAGCCAAATATCAGTCTTATCTGATAGGTTATCCGATAACGTTTTCACCGTGACTTCAGACTAAGCATGTCCACACCACGGTTTCATCGCACGCGTTCTGATTGTGAATCCAAATGGCTAATCAAATGGGCACGCCGGTAGATTCAGCGGTACAAAACCTATTGGAAATCAAACAAACCGTTGTGGATTCGATAAAATTATCAATACGGACTTTTAATCCTAAGTTGACAAACATGTACCGCTTCTACTCACTAACTTGAAAGTGACTGCAGTTAAACAGGCTTGCATATTTCATTGGTGAATTAAATGTAAAGAATTATTGACGGACTACCAGCCATTATTGGTTTAACGTACGATGAAATAAAACTAAACATATACGTTGGACAATCGTGCTCATTATCAGGCGTCATTCTGACAAATGAGACAAGATTTAGTTGAACATTTGTTGCTATAATTAAAGATTCATTTAATAGCCCATCTGTTATGTTAAAGTTCGCATGATATTTACCAGTCCCTGGGAATTTTGCCAGGACGAAGATTTCATTAGGACGATCGGAGCAGTTCTTCTTTCAGAAAAAACAGTGAACCAAGCGTGTTATCATCTTAAAACCTCCATCACTTAATGAAAATGCTCCGTGTTTCTGGGTTTAGATCAAATCACGAATTCGGTCTCGATATGAAGAACAGATGACTGGTGAAACTCTCGAGGCTTTTCCATTGTATTTCCAACGCTACCTTACCCAGGCGAATGATTGCTATTCAGTCGGTACGGTCCTACACTCGGCAGCCCTTGTCACGAATCATGTGACTTGCTCTGCCTGGTCCAGACAGCCATATAGTCTGACAAATATTGACATTAGACCATTTTGTTAGAATACACTGTTCGAATTGCCTCCCACTATCAGACATGTCGTCCGGAATAGAAATATTGCAGTCTAATGGAATTAGGAGAATTAAGTGACCCAGCTGGGACTGTGTGATTCTCGGCCGGAATCCCCTTCACAATTGGCTGTCGGATATGCGGATTTGCTTGGAACAAAGAAAAATGAACTACCCAATCAAGAGTGGAACTGAATGGATATGGCTTTTTAGATGAGTACGACGAGGGATGTTTCTGTATTAAGCGGACAATAGTTGTAGGAAAGCACGGGTTGTCTAATATCATACCAATAACCCGTCTACACCAGACAAGAGCAGTACTCCATCTAGGGTTATCCTGATTCGTGGATAGTTGGCAGAAAGCACCCTAGCAAATAACGCGTGGATACGTCTCAATTGTTAATTATTTGGGTGAAATTGACGTAACCTACCTCATTTTAATGAGGGGTTAGTCTTTTCCTAATAAAACTATACAATGATAGAACAAATGTCTCGCTCCATTCGAACTAATCTTGTGAAAGTGGACTCCCGATCACTTGTCTAACGGACGAATAGTTTTTGAAAGACGGAGTGAATGTTTTCTCGAGGGAGTGCAAACAACATGTGAAATTCACGGTTGAATTTGTTTGGCAAACGTCCAACTGATATTCACGGGAACTCTACCCGACACAGATAAGGTCACTAGCTATTTTAGCTGTTTTGAAGTTATGGTGACCGATTTCTAAAATGCACAGTGGCATGACATCCGACCTTGTTTGCCGACGGACGTTATTAGTTTGGGTCGTGAGTTTTACTTGAATATGTGATTCCCAAAAGAAAACTTCATACAATTCTTGACGTGTCCATTCGGATGCCAACGTCAAACACAGCTTTGTCTAGTAATGCAATGTAGTTACACACACACATTCGGAACGTCTGTTAGTTATGGGCCTGAGATCGGAGGATCCGATTGCAATATGAGTCCTAACAGAGTTGGGAAAAAGTTTAGTAATGGCACCACCTTAGAAACGAAAAAAATGAAGAAAAAATCACAAATGCATGCTATAAAATGGAACTATTTTTACCACAGCAAATTGCAATATATATGTCCAACTGGATGAATGATGCTGTCTATTACATTATTCCCGTAATCGACCTTGATTAAGATGTATCCACTCACGAACAGGAACGGGCCACTCGACCAACAGTGGCTTGACAGGTGAAGCACGGCAGATTATTCCAATCATCAACCATAAGTTACACACGGTAACTATGTCATTTTTACAAAACAATTCACTAAAAAGATTAACCTAAAGCCGGAGAACACTTAAAATATGTAATTTTCTTGTTGACCGCTTGCTGAACGTGATTGGGATAGAGTGGGATACGCGAAAATGTTGCAGCTTGGTTCGTGTTGACCGTATCTGTCCAGTTCTGTGTTCATTCCCTTTTGAAAGACACTGAACACAGACACTCGGAGAAGCAGTACTGGAATCTCCACTTCGTTTATCCGCACTTATGAAGCGCACATTGAACACTCCGAAGTGGGTACGTGTGAAGTCATCGAGGTTAGAAAATGCTTTATTGTATCTGTCTGATAAGCGATGAAACTTACTCGCCGGTACAAAACTCCGAGGTCATGATGTTACACTTGTCCTAATGGCTGCGGTTATGCATCACGGCTGGGACCCAGCGTATACTCAAATGCACACCATCCAGGAATAATTGAAACAAAATCTCAAGGCTTTGAGGATTCTGTCCTATTGTCATTTTCTCAGATTAGCTGAATGGGATTGTCCGAGTAATGGATATCGATTCGGGACATCCTTTCTCCTGATCACTGATCGACACAATTGGGGGAACGTCGCACATATTAGAGCATTCAAACCTGACTTGGTGTAATTCGGAGTTGCGGTAAAATAGTCCGTGTAGGTCATGTTTATCATTTTGATTGAATGAAGAGCGCAAGAGGTTACTTCGAGTAGTAAAAGTTAAAGGGTTGGTAACAGACATAGCGCCAGCTGATTTATTAGCAGTAGAAGTCATGATAAGTGATTGTTGTATTATTGGCAGGACTGGCAATTATGACGATAGTAGTAGCAGTAATAGTGATAATAGTAGTAGTAATAGCAGTAGCGGTTAAGGTGTTGACAGAAGTAGTCATATGAGCAGCAATTGTAAAAATTAGGAGGTATCTAGACTCGCTATCGATCGATAAGTCTGTTGTACAATACATTCATTGGTGTAGTGATACGTCAATCTTATGAATGAGCTTGTTTAATTCATGAAAGCAACCGATATCTTTAGTTCCGATCGCGTGATCTAGCGCTTACACGGGTGTCCGCATTGCAGTCAAAATGGACCTATTCATGGGCTCCTTAAAATAGAGAATCAAAAAATGGAACGAAAATTGTGAAATTACAAGGAACTGTGTAGACAATCGGTTACGGCTTCCTCTCGATTGGTGAGAATTCGCTCCAAGTAGAGTCAAACAAACGGAATATAAAATGTCTACCTTAAGCGTTTCCGGGTAAGCACACCGGATAAAATATCAAACTTTAGGCTTCCGAAATGTCCCAACCATAATTATCGCTTTTTGACCATGAGAAATCAGGTGATCACTTGTGAGAAGAACAGTCGGTCCGTCGTAAGCGCATTGCGTGGCCCAGTTTTGTGAGACTTTCAGCAACCAGCTGCCTAATTCAGTTTGAAAACCAATCAGTCGACTAAGACAAACAAGAATCGCATAAGTCCAATGCGAATGAAATGACACAAGAACAAGACAGACGAAAGAAGGGGACAAAACAAGACAATTTTTATGTGTACAGACGGTACACTGGTGCATAATGCATAGGAGGCAGATCGGGAACTAACATCCGCGCGGTTCATTTACAACAAACACCCAATCAGTGTTATTTTTTTACCGCATATAAGGGGGAAACAGACAAGCTCTGTCGGACAAACTTGTTTTGTCCACGTATCCATGGTCAAAGTTGAACCATTGTTCCCAACTCTCAAAAGTTGAAATAGTGTCTTGGTAAAAGTCTTACCCAACCAAACACAGGACGAAAGGCTCAAGCGGAAATGCGGTTCAGTCCTTGGACGTTAATCCGGCGTCTAATTGTCAACGCAAACGTGTAATTTAAGTGTGAATGTTTATTTTGCGTCAGTGGTTTGGTGCATACGTCCGCATTGTGTAATCCACTGGCTAACGGTTTATCCCGGCCAACGAACTGGACAGTTTGATTTGAGGAAGCAAGGGTACATTGTGGATGAGAGTCATGGTGTCACATCTGTTCTCGACGAGAATCCAATCATTTAGAAAATCCTCGCCTATTCTGAAACCCCACATGAACCAAAATCATGACTACTTTTCCTCGGTCGGTGTGGTTCTATTTTCCAGATCGGAAAACCTCTGGCAGCGAATATGAGGAATGAATGGTGTCGAGCTAACTTTCTAATAAGGTTTTGGAGCCTTAAAACCCATCACAACCTTCCCCCGGGTATTGTCTGTCCTGGCAGGGGTTACGACATGCGTCAACGGTGTCTATCTGCCAACTGAACTAGTGTTTTTTATTATTTATTACATTTTTTGACTGAATGCCTTTTTGCCCATCTTTGTATGAATCGTCGAGGAAATTTTCCCGTCTACATGTTTCATCCTACAAGGTAAAGAATTACGCGGCCAACGTTCTACGCGAGACGTGGTTAATATACAAGTATACGAAACTGGTAAATAGAGTGGATGCAAGCAAAGTGCGAACTCATCAGCGGAAGTTTTTACGTGCAATTCACGGGTAAGGGTCACAATGCAATATTGGTAATTTTCTATTTCCTCAAACCCCTTTGTCGTTTTGTATGACATATCCAATGCATGGATCCTTCCGCGTCTTGGTAGCATTTTAATTGGCTTGTCAAAAACGTAGTTGGCCAACTGGGGGGGAAATCTGATACCGAGGCTACTAGTATATGGCCCGATAGTAAGTGATGTCCAATAGAACTCAGTCATTTGGCACACGCTTGTTTCGATATCAGTGCAAAATTGACTAGCATGGTTGATAGCCACACATATTTTGCCCCCGAATCCGTAATTCGGTGTGATTGGGAATCTTCGGTTGTGAATACAAAACCGTTTCCTTTTTCTTTCTGTGACACATACAGAGAGGGAGAGATTCCTTTTGACTTTTCCCAATTTCAACTTGCTGGATAACAGTTGTGAATGCTGTCAACTTGCTTTCACTTTGATTTGGCCGCGCTTTGCATGCCGTGGACGGTTGATTAGAGTGCATACGAGATTGGAATCGGTGGTGTTTTTGCATCGAAAGCAATTTGATTGGAAAATGAAATTTGGTGGAAATTCGGTGATTCGAATCAGCTCGTCAATCTATCATCTTGACCCGGTCCAAGGGCATGAATTTGGTTTCGATTGAAGTTAGGTGGAATATTTGAAAACATTCACAAAACTCCAATATCCGGTTGACTCGGGTAGTTGACGGACCGTTTAACCCAATGTTTGCATTTATTGCATGAATATCAAGCCATTGGGAATATGTCTAATCTGCCGTAGGGTTTATGCATTTCGATTCCGGTCAGTTTGCCTACACACCTTGAAAATCTTTCGGTATTTGTTTACACACTTAAATAACAAAATGCATCCAGATGAATCTGATGTATGGGAGCAAATTCTCCATTTAATTACATGTCCAGATCATAAACTGTACGCGCTGTAAACGCGCAATTAAATCGGGTTTACAAACAAACAGGCTGTTTAGAAATAATAACACGTCTTTAATCATTCCAAAAATAGCTGGATTTAAGGTATTTTATCAACATATTTGTCGATCTGAGTCAACAGTACCGAATGTTTACTTTTCTTTTGATTGATGATAGCTTATCAGGACTCATCGCCCGATCATCATCTGTCAGAGCTGATTTGCCGCAATAAGAACTTCACGACATTCGGCAGCACTTTATGACTCACGAAACACGTGACATTCCGGTCGGCCGAAATCCGGTCTTATCATATAAGACAGCGGTTTTACGCACTAACTGACGAGGGCATTGGTTCCGGTTACATCTGTCTAGACAAAATTCTACTCGCTAACAACCCAGTAGCTCACATCAAATCGCCTGGGTTCTGACTTCGTAGAATCTAATCGTTACATACAAATTATTTATCTCTATTCAAAACCCCATACCAAACCCTGCTTGTAGTTTTCCAAAAACGCGATGTCATTTGCCCAAACGATAGATATTAATATGGTATAGTCGCAATACTGGTATTGCTTGTTGAGATTTTTCTGTTACTCCTCTCCATCACTAGCTGGATGCGAAACAAACTACTTTTTGCACGAGGCATCGTGGGAATACCGTCAAACTTTCTGGTAATCTTTATACCGAATCCAGAATCGAATTGTTCGAGCAGATTTCATCGTGAATTAATGTTTTGCTTATCCAATCTCTTTAAATCTGCGTGGCAATGACTACTGAAAATCGATAGGGAAAATATTGGCTCTATCATACTGATGTTCACAGAGTTGTTTTTTACATGGCTTGCACATTAGTTAAATACCTTAGATGCTTGATATTGAAAAAAAACATTTCTTGAAATCTCGCAAGACGTTTGGTTCTTTGATCATTGTAAATAACCCCAAAAAATACCAGTATTGCTTCGCCGACAAACCTGGTTTCCCCCGTGGTCTGCCATAATTTGATCGTTTTCAGTAAATCCTAGTAAAATTTCTGAACGGCGGACATTTACACCTATTGAAACCCTCGTGGTTTGCCTATTGTGTTCAGATCAGTTGCTTAAGCGAAATTTGTTCCACCTACTCAGACGTGATCGGCACAAACGACAACACAGTGTGTACTTTCATACACTAACCCCATAGGATGTTGGGGAAAAATTATAAATTACCTTGTTCATTCAGTGGGGGATTTCTCACACAAATCCAATTCAATGCGTAGGAAGCAAACTCGGGGGAATACCAGTTCTGCTGGACAAATTGAGTTTGAAGTACAATTAAGGGGCACAATTTTGGCTCCGGAGAGCCGTTTGGGGCGAACACTAATTATGAAATTATTCGCCACGTGACGAGAAAGCTTAACTCACGATTAGGAAATCGTGGAATCATTGTACAGCTTTTTCATCCCTGTTAGCAATCATGAACAGTACATATTCACGGGTGTCCCCGTGAACTGGGACGCGAACCCGGGACGAAAGATTTTGAGCAGAAATCTTTAGCTAGTATGTTACCGAAATCGAATTGGTTTATATTAATAGTGATTTCATGGCCATATTCAGCGGTTCGGTAAGCACCTCGGTTCGAAAAATCATTTCCCTTTCCTCCTTCCCGTCTGCCTTGTTCTCCTTTACTGATTACAAAGCAATGCGATTCACCATTATCATATAGCTTTATGAAACGACGAGTTCAACAATTCGGTCACCTGTAGTCAACCGAGTACAAACAAGGTGTGTAATTTCTCTAGGTTAAAACGAGCGGTCCCATGTGTCGGACTCGACATCAGTGAACCAGTAGATGTCGTGTCGGGAAACGCTAAACTCTTCTGAGGACAAATAGGTGAAAACTTGTTTGACAGAAAAAATGTTCTCCACTATTGAGTAGGACAAGGTGAATCCTTATCGGAAGTAGGCAGAGCCAGAATAGTCCATGATATATTTTGTCTACATTTGGATGAATGAAATTCCCCCGGGAGCACACCATCGGTCTAGCTCATCCCGTATGTCTATTCAATACTTACAACGAACCACCGTGTGATTTTGAGGTGAACTTATCGTCCACTCAAGCTCCTAACAATAATTCAAACCAGATTCTGGTGCGAAAGTAGGCATAGTATGCAAATATTGTTTGGAAACTGAGTATAGTTTATCTTGCTCAACCACCTAGCCTGGTGAAGCCAATGTGTAAATTATAAGCAGTGCATAAAAATGCCCCGCTGCAGACCTGACATGTCAACCGGTGGTTTGCTTCCGTCTGAACGTAAGTGTAAAGACTAGATAAACTAGAGGGGTAGTTGAATGACGTTGGCTACAAATGACGCTGGGACAATACAGCGCAACTTGTCTACGTGCGCACAAGTTGGGAATTCGATTGTTTCTAGTGTAGTTGCATTGGCACGGCATGGTGAAATTTCCTGTTCTTGGCCACCGGAGAGTTACAGGTCTGTCTGTTGTGATTCAAACTGGGCAAATTACTCTTGGAAGTCCCCACAGCAAAGTGGGGATGGGAAATGTTAGCTCAATTTACTTGAAGACGATTAAAAGAAAATTATTTGCGCTAGATTGTTTCTAACGCAGGCCGCGGACTGTTATTGCTTGTACAAAAGCATTCATTTATTAAAACTTAGTTTCTAATCAGATTGAGTCGTTTGGAATTCATTTTCCACGGTTCCACTTTAGAAAATGAGTAGCACCGATCACATAATCGTTTGAGCATCTGTTAGTGGTAAAGGACTCTCGCAAAACCGACACGCACATGGTGCACGTTTGAAAAACAACGAAAAGTTTCGCCATTATAGTTAAGATTTTGAGAAACGTTGGTCGACCGAAAAGGCACTGGCACACACACTTTGCCACCGAGTGACTTCGCCACTTAGATTTGGGAGATCAAATTGGACAAATAACAGTCTACGGTAATGATATCTCGAATGTGGCAATACATATTGGATCGGTATGGATAATTTCTTCTTGCTGCTCACTTTTTACATCACAGATTAAGACGAATGAAATTGGATCAGAGAAAAGTTCAAGATTCTGCTAATACGCTGGTTGATTTGGCTAAGGTGAGTCAAATTATCTTTTTTCTGATTGCATAACTGAACATTACCGGTATACTCAGGCGTATCTCATATTGTTGATTAGACGTTAGTGTCTCAGTAATCTGAATCTTACCAAAATATCCGGAAGTCTGCTGACACAGGATACCGACTGTTGTTGACATTCGACGAGTCTCTAAGAGATGTTAGCCTATCGGTTTGACATTTTCGAGTTATCGAGAATTCTTTGGACGTGAATGAGTAGTACTCAATGGATTTTTTTTATTTTAGTTGTTGATTAGGACCAGAAACATTCAAACTATAAATCATTAAGGTTTGGGGCTACGGGTAATCTGCAATACATGCTCATTAAACTAGAAAAGCGAAGACCGTGCGCGAAGACACAAGATTCGCATCGGTGCCTGCGGTCCTTCAGACATGAAACTAATGTAAATAGTCAGCCATGATCAGAACTAAGCCAGTGAATTCTAATTTACATCCATTTATTCGGGTGTCACATTGTACGACACGGGTCTTTTTGTCGCGGTAATTTCGGCCAAAAGAAAGACTCGGATCAAACTAGACCATCGTGACTGTGTCTCACATTCAAAGCATTCCTCGTATCAAACAACAAACAAAGTATGATTTCGGATGCAACAGAACTTGCTATTTTCTTGCAATCACCCCTGTTGAGTGCGATGATGTTTGTGAGTATGCCATGTAGAACTGTCCCGGTGGGATCGCGTCAGATACTTGGTCTTTGATAAAAAATGGTTTAAGTGAAATAGAATTCCCACGTATGACATCATACTGACTCTCCAAATGATTGACTCGTCTATCTCCTATTCATCAATGCTTTCACCCAAGTATGTTGATCAAATTCGTACCTTTGATATATGCAATCAAAATCGGAATTAGATTTAAACGTCTGCCTAGAAAGAAAAGGCTTAGCTTCGATCTAAGTGATACATGGGTCTTTTCCCTTCACACTAATGACTTTGACAAACGGAGTAGAAGGTGGACTAATTTCGCCGTTAATTTTATTCCTAATCAATTTAACTGACTTCAAATCCCGAAACGACAGTGAAACTTGAAGCTCGCGATATTATGAATATTTATGCTCCGTTATTGGGCCTGATGTAGACAAGAAAATAAATGAAATTCTTTTCTCGAGAGTGGAGAATGGTGGTAACTTTTGGGTGGAAAGTTTGCCCTTGAAGCAAAATGACGTCATTTTGTTCACAGAATCCTGTCTAACAAAAGTCCTTATTTGTATCCATTCAAGGTAGTAAGCAAATTTTACTGGAAAATTACCGAACACCAGGCGGAATTTATGCTTTATTTTTGAAAATAATAATTATGGTACACCCAACGAAGACAAAAATTTATTTTCTAATGTCCACGAAACCCAGGGGGACGAATGAGCTCGGATACAAAATCTAACAAAAAAAGGAACGAAGCACTGTTATTTGCTTTCAGGAATACATGCAATAGGATTGCTTCAATGTGAAGTTTGCAGAACAACGTTTTTCCAGAAGATTTTTCCTGGCGATATTAGTCATGCGTATTATATCAACATGGCAACGACTAGAGAGGGTGACCGGACATTTTCCCACTCGTTTGCAACATTAGAAAACATCAGCGTTAGGTAACCATGACAATGAGAATCATTTCGACTTTCATGTATGAAGACAGCCAATATTTGTCAGTGTAAAAAACGTCCCAGGGTTCCTGATGCACACGGTAATAAAGGAACTTTGTGGAACTTCGAAATATCACAAGCAGTTTGCATAATCTGGCTGAGCACGTTCGAAATCCGTGCGCAAATGAGGTAGCTAGAATATGGGGCACGTTTGTGTCAACCGAACAGTTGCAAATAACTATCAGTTTGCATGTTTTTCTTCGGTTTATCTTCATTACCGTACGGAGAGTAGCTGTGACCGAGACAGTGATGCTGCACTTAGTGCGAGATTATTGGGTTTCATGTGGAAGTCACGTGATCTCTTGAGTAGTACAAATCATTCAAGTAGGGGATTTCGTTCAGCCAGTTTGTTGCAGTAGACTATCAGGACTAGCACACCCCAATTCGCGCAGCACACAGAGTCGTGTTAACGAAGCTAGCGTGTGAAGCTCCAGTCAGATTGTTTTCACATCAGCATGCTGAACGTTGAGCGTTAAGAATAGTTGACAAATAGAACTGTCCTAATGGTGTGTAACCAAAGGTTAAAAACCCAAAGGAAACTGGAGTTCTCGCTTTATTTCACATCGAGTCTGCTAGAGTAACTTTCCCGAAAGTAGACTCGCAAGAAAGCTCTATACATCATTTAACACTTCGGGAAATGAAAGTTAGGTAGAATAGGGAATCATTTAAGTCCCGGTTCTCACTTCTTATAATCTCCCGATTGCCATTACGGTCGATGCTGACTGGGTGTTATGCCACTGATTGCGTTGGGGAACGAACTACTCTGGAAAGCTACGGGCGCTAGACTGTTTTTGTAGGCAGAGGGATATTGTTGGGATCACAGAGTAGTCCATATGTCTTCGGTGTTCGACGTATCACATGATTCGACCGCCGGGAATGCTTAATTCAATTAACTGACTTATAATAAATGTCTTTAACACAACTAACAGTCTTAATCGAACAGACGAAAAGGTACGTGTGCTCGTTTTCTGATTCCCGACCAACTAGCCAAATGGAGTCATTGAATGATATGAAATAGTCAGACAGTAACAGAAAGGCATAGTGGAATCATATCATCCTAATGTAACTGTTAGCGTAGATTGTTTTTTATATTGTCCGAAATCTAGAAGTCTCAGAGACGATTCACATTCTGTATGGGTTGTCCTGAATTGGAAAGGTGATTGAACAAGCAGATATCAGTCACATCAGTCACAGTAGGGTGATAAGCAATCCCGTTCATTTTCTATCTTATGGTCATTTCGGCTGATTTGCGAGAAGTTCATTGTATTGAAATAGACATTCGGTTTCGATATCAGGAGCCCCTGGTGAATTCTTCAATGAATCAGTTAGTTAAAGGCTACAGAAGGTGTTCAGCTAGATATCCCACATGATCAGTATCAATCCTAGCCGTGATTGTCAGATCTCATCGAAATAAATGCTAGTCTAGCGTATTTTAGGACTGGAGCAAACACTTTCGTTATCGCTAAACAATCCTTGCTAAGCGGCAGCCTAAGTTGGTCCAGTCATGCCATCTTGCATGTTACGGATGTAAAATTAGTTTTATGAATGTTGAATGTTAAATAGAATCTTTACAACTTGCATGTTGCGCACTGGTTAGTTTGGAAACAAACGGGAAGATGAAAGTGATTTAAATGTGAACGGCGAGGTTCTAATTCCCTTAGACGGTTTGTGCTCCACACGGTGAAATGCGAATCCAAAAATTTATTTCGCTGAAAAACGGTTTTTTTTCAATTACGTAGTTTTTAATTCGATAGCGAATTCTGTGTTGACAATACGGAAAATCTCTTTGCAATCAAAGGTGGCCCGAACGACTGTCCTTTCGAAACGCCAATCGGTATTCTCAGTCGGGTGTTCAGAGGTATAGCTAACAATTAGGCTTGTTTCATCCACACACACACACACACACACACACAGAGGCACTGTGTTTTGTAAGCTGACTTATTTGTTAAGCAATTTGGCTGAGTTACGCTGGCCGTGATTCTTGGACTGTCAAATAGTTCTGTTGATAACTCTTACCGTTTGTTGTGGGAAGTTTGTGATTAGCCGATTGAAAACGATCACACAACTGAAATGACCATGGATAGAACATGATAATACCGTAAACAGGAGTGTCGTGCGGGTTAGTATGTTTTTCCCCTTACTAATGTCCCCATTGTAAAGTGAGCGATCAAATAACGTGCGATATTTCGTTCACTGGACGCCGGCAGGCAAGAATTCCGATATTTAGCGAACAAAATGTAAAATTTCGAGAGTATTGATTTCGCTGACCGAGGATTAAAAAAATAATAAACTTCTGAATGTGGTTTTGAATAAAATAGCTGCAATTAATCAATCGGGGTGAGGAAAGAACAAGAACAGTCAGTTCGCACAATCTTTGTCGTTCAGCTTCCATTTATCGAGTGACCCAAAGAATACGACCGCATGGCAGCAGTTTAAAGGGGACTCAGAGAGAAATCCATTTCTCCTTTGTTATCTTCACGGCACCGATAGGGTTTAAATCGTATTGTATTGTATTGTATAGACTTTTGCGTACACTAAAAAAGGTCGCATTTCAATTAAAATCTGTGAGTTCAATAAATAAAAGTAGGGAGGAAAGAAATTAATAAATAAAATAAATAAAAGGCTACATTTATCGCCTCGTAAAGAATATAACAGCACTTATCCAGGAATAATCATAACCCATTAGGACAGGCTGCTCAGGAATTCGGCTGAAACCCGGTCACGGTTTGTCAAAATTCGGGTTTGAATAAAAGTCCGATTCTGTATGGCGTTCAATCCTCCAAACCAAGAGTAGAATCTGACACAATGAGGATAAACCATATCGAATGAAGCAGATTGATACACGATTGTCAGTCATGTTGTTATAGGAATTCGTTTTTAAAAACAAAGCAGTTGGAACATGATAAATTTTTTTGTAAAACAACTAAATTCATCTTATTCAAGCACTTAGTGAACAAGAATACAAAATAAGAGCACTGATGATCATATCTACTCAGTTTGTGTGTTTGTGTGTGTGTGTGTGTGTGTGTGTGAACCAGCAATTGAATTTGTTCCACACGTTATAGAAATAAGTGTGATATGGTTCGGCGGATAGTTTTGTATTCCGTTACAAGTAGAGATCAAAACCATCACAGCTGATTATATTACCCACCCGGATTACGTCCAAGATGGATCGAGTAAGCCACAAGTTCGTTTTGGGGTTTCACAGTACGCCAAACTCCATTGCATTCCGGTGTACCAGTTGGCAAGCCTCGTTGTTCAATTCTTTAGCAGAAAAGTATTTTCATTGTTCAACTGGATGATAAAGTACTATTTAAAACTCCGATCGATGGACAAAAAGTTCCCAACATTCAGAAGTGAACAGTAGAATACAATCCGGATCATTGTTTATGTGGCTGAAATAAAGTGTTACATTTTGCATGCATCTTAGTGAATACATGTCCTAATAAGCTAGACATAATGTATGATTCTGTTTCGCGTTATAAGACCGGAACAAAATGAAAGACCGATGAACTCGGAAAACGTCAGTTGGAGAATTATTGATCCAAGCAGATCAACTTTCAATTAGCCATCTTCTGCTGACTTATGGACAGCGTTTTCTAACCAAATGCCCACTATTAAAGCCCTGGTCAGTTTCCCGCTTAATTGCTAATCTCCTTAGTTGGACTTGAAAACCAACCACACTGATTCATTCAGGCAACGACCTCTTCTGTGCATCAGTTGTCACACAGGATCCGGATCACGTAGCCCGATGCTTCGAGCCGGGTGGGTAGTGATACGTTTGTTTCTGATTAAAGTTTCCAATCTTCATTAATGTTGAAGCACCTTGAGTGTCAGACTTTTTAGCCGAATACACCGATTAGGGGTCTCCAAGACATGGAGGTCTTCAATGTTGTGGACAGCTGCCAAGCACGGTTCGCTTGAATACATGCAGCATTCTTTCTACATGTACTGGTAATAAGTGCCGTTCGTCCGATGAGGGGTATTGTGCAAGATGACACGATGAATTACGAATTACTAGTATGAATTGACAATTTTGTCTTTTTGCATGAACAAAGTCCTTAGTAATGTATTTGAAAACTCACTTTTGGCAGAAACTGGTTCAGCAAACGTCTCTTCTCAAATTCGAACGAACGTCGTCGGAGCTAATTGGTCCATCGAAGGGATTTAGCAGTAGACAAACAACGAAAATTGCTAATAGAACAACTGCTTATGGAGAAGTATAAAAGTTTTGTAGATCAACTGCCAAGCTCTACACTAGTATCCCCATGGCTATAAAGACGCATCGCTACAGTAAAAAAGAAATTCAAGATATATTTGATGTAAGAAGATTTAAACGTAAATTTTGAGGACAACATTTAGAACCATTGGTTCTTGAGTGTTCGAAAATCCCGCCACATAACCCCAAAGCTCAGCCGGTATAAAACAAGTGGTACAAATTCGTGGGTTCGACTCTGCCAGAGGTCGAAGACCTTATAAAACTGAATTACTTCTACGTTTGTAATTATGCCAAACCATGCTTTCACTTACGATGTAGTGAAAATGACGTGCCCAAACATCGGCAAATGTCAAGCTTTTACCGCCAGCTTTTCAAATCATTTCCAACACTATTTGGAAGCCAAATCAAAATTATTTGGAATAATATTAAGCATATTCGGAAGAATCAATCAGCGGTCCTATGCTGATCTTGCTTGCATAGACATGAAATGTGATCCATCCTACATGGCCCAGTTGTGCACACGTACTGTAGGGCACAATAATTCTGTCCGTATTGCTCTGCCGTCTGCATGGAGATGGACTCTTGATAGGTCTTGTGAAATGGATTCGTTTTCTTACTCAAATCCGAATAAATTTTATTTATATCCGAATAATTTTAAAAGAATTCCGAGATAACATTGTACAGTGATATAATGTCCAAGTCGGCACGAAGTTGCCACATGAGTAGCGGTGTGAGAAGCAAAGGCCTGGTGTGGTAAGCAGTAGTCCAATTTTTCATTAGAATGGACTTAAAATTCAATCCTTGAGTACACCAGCCCAATTTTGTTACACTGATCACAGTTCCTAGCGAGTATCTCAGCGGCGTTTGTGATCCTATGTACTAATCAAAGCAATTTGCTCCACGTATCGGACAATCTGTGATACATTTTGTTTGGCAGTGATGTCCTAAATCCCATAGATCAGTCAGCGTAGTCAGTAAACAGCAGCCTAAACGTTGATTCGATCAAAACGGGGTTGGTGTTTTGAAGAATGTTGCGTTCAACACGGGTAGAAGTAAGACGCATAGGAGATAGACACTAATACTCTCACCATATTGAAGGATTCTCTGTCCAAAGAAATCGAAAACGAACTATTGAATGCGGATAGACTCAATGATTGTTTTCTGTGCACACACACATACGCACGATTTCTTTGAACACAATTCGTATTCTACTGACTAATATAATTGTTCAAATGTCCAATGGATCCCCATGCATGCAAAATTGAGGTCGATTTTCGTCCACGGTGAATGTGTTACCACCAAAATTTTGTGCAGATTCGGTTGCTAGATGAGAGAGAGAAATGCAAACTTTCCTACTGCTAAAACTTCATCACTTTCCGTTCGTGATTAAGCCTACTCACTTGACAATCCCTTGTGTGTATTTTAGCAAATAAAGGGCCAATATTTTGTTCACCAGTCTGTGAATTTTACTTCACTAATACCTGCAGTCCGTTTTGCTACTCGCCAATGTGATATATTTTTAAACAAATTTTAAAGAACTAATCATACTGACTGGGTGCACAATTGACGTAAAAAAATGCTCAGAATTGTGGGCGCAGTGGGAACACATTTTTTTCCCATTTGGGTTGGTGTACACAACAGTGGTGCTATTTTTAGCAGTCCAATTCATTCAAACGAAACATTTCCGCACAAGGACTAAGTGTAGTTCGTTTTCAATTGGGGAACTGCTATATGACGATTCTCGGATTGTTTTCTTTAGAAATGAACCCGGGACTTGTAAATAGCATCTAACATCTAGGGACCTAAGTATCCGGGTAAACAGTGGAACTGGATGAATAGGCTTTGGGCCGCGGAAAAATGATTTTGAAGTATTCTCTCTCCGTCTCTTTCTCCGGGCAAACACTGGACGACTGGTTATCATTTCGGTCATAAAATAGGGATACTGGTTAGAAAATAGCATTCAGGCAAGAAAATAATGCATATTTTACCAGTTGTTTTGTGCACCTACGATACATTTCATTCATTGTTTTGTTCTGACCACTATACGGTTTTGAATCCTACATACCGTTCCCCGTGAGAATCTATGTTATTACCAGTCCCGTCTAGCGTTGATCAGGTAGGAATTTGCTTGTCGACAAACGGACTCTGCGGCGTTCTGACTTACTCTGATTGTTTAAATGAGGCACAATGCCAATAACCAGGAAACTGTTGTGTGCATCGAATTTTGAAATGATCATCATGAAAGATTCGGTCTCTTCTTAGCGATACAAAGGGACAGGGATTTAGAAATGGGAAAGTTAAGTTCCATTCAAATGAAAAGGCATCATTTTAGGGCATTTTAAACAGGCACACCAGACAAGGTATTTGGTGCTTAGGATTACTCATTTGTTTAATGCACTCGTGCAATAGAGTTTGTCTGAAAAAAATTTCCAGATTATTTTTTTTTCTTCTGCTGTTACTTAAATATGGACATTTTTTCTAACTAGAATTGCAAGGCTGTTGATTTATTAACAAGGAGCAGGTCAGTACCAACTGAGAGTGTGATGCAGTTAGCCTATGATAAGAGAATTTTAACCGACGACTATCTTTTTGGAACTCTGTAACGTGAAGTGCTGAAGTATCGTCAAAAATAAATAAGGTATTACATGAACCTTAGATTCTCGTAGATTCCATATTGACATTCGGTAGTTTGATTTGCAACGTTACACTTGAAATCTTTTGTCCAAAAGCGAGTTCCAAGTTGTTCGGATGGTGGACGTTCTCCTAGGTGGGGACTCAGCAAAACCGAATTTGAGATCAATCTAGATTGAACGAAGAAAAACGAAGAAAAACGAAGTAGAAGAAGAAGAAGAAGGGGTAATCAGCCTGAACAAATGTTCTGCCAAAATTTCCCATTGGTTTTGGAAAATATCCACAACTGAGCGACGTGCTTGTGTGGGTGTGTGTGTGCGTGTGTTCGTGTGCGTGCTTGTGTATCACCATGCATTTGGTTGGAGAATATCAGTTCACCAATGCAAGGTAAACGTCCCAGTTCGATTTCACTAGGCTAATTCCAGTTTGTCAGCTTCAATCCACGCAATGGAACATGAAATATTAAGGCGTGGCAACTCGAAAGCATAGGAAATTCGCCAACAGGTCAAGAATGAAGATCGTTTATGATATTATCAGGAATGTACAAATTTTGTGTATCTTCAAGGTCACAGGCATGCATTATGCATTATTGGAAAAATCAACACGAGTTTAGAAACAATGTGACAGTTCTTAATATCAAAACACTACGTGGTCGATTGAGAATGTAATTGGCATTGATTTCTTCTATTGTCTTGCGTAAATGTTCTCACTTTTCCAATCAAATCGATCGAACCATCAGCAGAAGTTATGCTGTCAACCGATAACTAGGTGTTCTACTATCAACAGCTTTCACATCGACACTAACATTTGGGTTATCGATTTTCCAATAGACTTCAGACTCAGCACGGATCCGATTCAATTATTTTGGGTATGAAAAAATTGAGAAACGGACACCGTAGTCATTTTTTTAGGGAACCAGTTAGGTGAAAACAAGCTTCTGTTTTTCACTCTTTCCAGTTTCCATTTATTTTATTTGATTAAAGATTAGTGGATGAGAGACGAAAATTTAGGGGAAATTTGTCATCAACAAATCAACTCGTAAATATTTGAAAAGTTGCCTGATAAGACACAGAGAATTAGGACATTTCCGGAGCAAGTCTTAAACGGAGAAAAACAAAAGCATAACGTGCAAGTGTCTGAAAAATGAAAGGTAAACAACTTGCGAAGACGTGCATTTCGCACCTACCGGGGCACATGAGTTCAATGTGCTTTGCTTATTTTTGACCTAAACAAACCTATGTATGATTGTGCTTTGGTCAGTACCACTCAACGTTAGACAATTTGTCCAGGTCGAGGTATTCGATCGGAGGGTTGCAAGTTCGAATCCTTCGAGAGAGCTAGTGGAATTCCGTATTTGACCGCCTTCAGCTGACCACAAAAACTTTATGAAAGCTATGTAGGTTGTTGTTTCAATAATGACCGAAATGAAAAATAAAATTATTCACACAATAACCTCACTTTGATATGATTTTACTGAACAAACTTCCTCCTAATTGTGAATGGTATAATGGTAATAACACTGTTGTTGATAGATGTAATGGGCTGACGTTTCGACTACCGTGGATAGTCTTTCTCAAGGCAGTTGTTGCAATCAGAATTATAAAACTTGCCTTGAGAAAGACTACCCACGGTAGTCGAAACGTCGGCGTACTACATCTATCAAAAACGCTGTGTTATTAACATTATATTATTCACAATCAAAACCAATACAAGGCGCATCGATTTTTCGATACACTCCTTACATCATTTGGTCCTGGAACTTCTTCCTAATTCATGGCACTCAGTTAGGCAGTTTATACATGGTCGATAGCTTGAAGATAATGAATAACCTACTAACACCAAAAATCTTATGGGATTTGTCGTAAAAGAAGATTATTCGGAATAGTTTCATTATGGGTAATCTGAGATAGAATGCCGAATACTTTATGAACGTGACTTCATAATAATAATAATAATAATATCGTGAAAACACCAAATAATGCAAAGTCCTGGTTTCTGCAAACGCGGTGTTTCGGTATCTGATAACAAATGTCGTTTTGAATGTGCACGAAATATCGTTCCCCTAACCCAAACATAAACTCGCTTCACGTGAATTTGAACAATATTTAAGTAAACGAATGTGGATAGGGCGTGCTTGGATGTTACCAAGCTCGCAACAGATTTCTTGAGTGATACGGTTTTAGTGAAGATTTAGGAAAAAATCCGTATCAATTTAACAATGTACACGCTATCTTGCGCACACCTCAAATTGTCGATTTGCAATTAA
Organism: Fasciolopsis buskii; assembly: GCA_008360955.1. NCBI lineage: Eukaryota > Metazoa > Platyhelminthes > Trematoda > Plagiorchiida > Fasciolidae > Fasciolopsis > Fasciolopsis buskii. The sequence continues at coordinate 111,256 of LUCM01006516.1, forward strand.
AGCGGCTGACTGCAAAGAGCGAAAGCATCTTTTCTAAACGTTAGTCTTCAAAACTCTCTCCCTCTAAAACCGTCAAACTGGAGGGGGTTCCAAGCAAGGTAACCAAGTCCGTAAGCAATGCCAGTGAGTGTGGAGGAGAATTAGAAGTGTCCTAGGAAATCATGAATGAAGGGGCCTATTTAGGATTAAAAATACATTTCCGTTTTGGAATAGTTTCCGTGCATACACAATTTGAAAAAAAAGCTTTGATTTTCACACGCATCCGTTAAGTCTAATAAGGCGCCTTTATACAAGAAACCGAGGGCACTCAGTAAAAGAGCGAGTGAAAACAAAATGTAAAAAGTCAAGCAGTTGATTGACCTACTTTTTGAAATTCTAAAACACTGGCAAGTTTCTAGGTCGTGTGTGGAGACAATTTGCCCCCGAGTATCCCACGTACCAATAAACGAGGTCATGCCTAACAGTGCCTAGGTGCAAGTAATGCGTGGCACACAAAATCGGGCCAAATTGGGGAACATATACTTTACATTTCTGTCACTAGGCACATTTGTAATTGCACTCACTCACGAGGATGTAGCCTAGAGATCTAACAGTACTCACCTGCTAGAATTCATCAAAATGTGTATGCCTAGGAACGGTTTTACAAATTGCCTTCTAAATCACGGTTGGTCAAAGTTATCCGAAGCAGTTTCACTCGAAACTATATGCTAAAATGAGGCTACCCTGTTTCACGGAATCTAACTTGTCTTGACACGGGTTTGGAGCCAGAAATTTGTTCTTTCTGATAATACAACAAGTTTAGTTGCTTCTAGAAGGAAGAAATCTGTTGATAGAGGCTTTGTTCACAATATGATGAAATGTTTTGTGCCCACCGATAGAATAAGCCAGTAACAACCAAACAAACTTATGTGACTCGTGGCCTCCACAGAAAAAGATAAATACATAACGGAAACACGTAATTTTCTGGTACTTATCTTTTGGATGTATTAAAAATGATCAACACTTATGTGAACTTCCTCGATTTTAGAAATATGGCAAGTAGTATCGAAATTCTTTTTGTACTAAATCAGATAAACCAAACTTATTGTTTATGTACCTCGCTTCTGGGCCAGTTGCCGTCCCTAGAGAAGAGTATTTTATCCGTTTCGACAGATGGATCAATATTTTGTGTTACGGTAGTTGGGAGTTAGTCGATCAGACGTTGATTTTCTGTCATGCAACTATGGGAATGGGATTATCGTGGTAAAACCCTGTGAAAGTTCAAATAGGTGATGTGATTGTGCCGCAAAGGTAATTCCGTGGTCCGAAACCGGCCGTGGTCAGCCGTTTTTCTCCCCCAATTGCTTTTTCATAGTGTCTTCTGAAACGAACTCCATAGTTGTTCCTTGTGGCGAACAGAGAGGGAGAGAGGGCTGATGAGGACTGGCACGGTGTGCAAAGACGCTTGACATATTGAGCATCCAGCACAAAACGGGGATGGGTGCTCTATGAGATGCATGGCTTGATTACTGACGTTCTTGCTAGACTGTTATTGACAGCCCTGCACAGCTAATGTGCATTTTATCCTTGGTTAGCGATTCGTGTTTGAAAACCATTTCACTTATCGAAATGTGTGAATTACATTGCTGACTGTGACCGAGTACAATACACTCCCACCTCTAACGGATAATCAAGATATGTTCAGTTTCGTTAAGACTTTTCTCTCGATTCCAGTTAGGACTTCAACAGTAACTCTCATCTCAAAAACATGTATTACCAGAGGGTGGAGAAATAAGCTGTTCCGATCGTATTTGCTCTAAGCATGGGGAGAATTCGTGATCGTTTACCACTAACTCGAACTAGAAACGTGCAAACCAACCCGATTCTACATGAACCTGATTCAATCTGTCTGTCTATTAAAAACGCACCATTCTCGGCAGTAAACATCTTTTCCGCATACTTTCTCTTGCACCGGCCCAGACCACCCATACAGCACTGATGCCTCAGGGCTCTGCATATATGTCTATGCCGGTGGAACTCTATCGTGAGGTATTCATCTTCTCATTCCCTCATCCATCTATTCATTCCATCTGTCATTTACCCATATCCACTTGCATACGTGAATGAATGAAATACTCCGATGTACGTATATGTATATTTGTATGAATGTATATATTCATCGATGCACATATTCATAATTTGGCCTGCCGTCCACTTGTTTTCTTTTGCAATCCTTACAAAATTTCTCGTTTGAAATCATCCAATCATGGTTCAACACGGCTTCCGTATGCTTTTTTCTTTTACTTTGCTTGGCAATTAACACACAACGGGCCAAATATGACACGACTTTACCTAATCACATGCCGTGTGTGTGTGTGCGTGCGTGTGTGTTTGTGTGTGTGCTTGTCTGCGTTGTCATTTGTCACCAGTTTACACCAAAGCTAACACCGATGCCGGGGCACAACTGGATTGTTTGTGCTCTATTTCTCGAGAATGCTCACTGGCGTATTTTTTTCGATTTGTGATTTCATCTACTCACTTATCGAAGTTCATATTACTGTCAAATGCATTGTGGTATTTTGAGTTGACTCATTGATTTGTCTTTATGTTTCGCTCCCAATCATCTGTCGTTTTATTTTGACCACGAATTTCGGTCGGCTGAGCAGATCAGGCCTAATGTCAGCTGGTGGTGTGTGCGTGTGAATATATCCATTTTCATTTTCGTGCTTGGATTGATGTCTTGTATGTGATCGCATCACTTTCCCGCATTGTCACTCGGTGTTGCACATGCAGTTCTCGTATTCGCCCAATGTTTGGTGTTCAAATCCTTGGGTGTGGCCATTGGCCCGGTCGAACGTTAGTTTCCTTGATCCTTTCAGTGTCTGTAACCGTCCACGAGATGACTGGGAGGATTGCTCACACCTCGATCAAGGACACGCGGATTAACAATTCGCATGTCCTTGATCGAGGCACGATTAAATTTGTCCACTTTCATGTGTGCTTGTGTGAACTATGGGTTTGTCGCAGTGATACCATTGACGGCTGGCATGAATTTGTCGCACTGCACAGTATGTGTTTGTGTGTGTGTGTGTGTGTGTTTACTTCCGAGAGGTGCAAAAATAGGTGTGGTAACAGAAAATGTGTCGCGTTGCGGAATGTTTCGCACTTTACCGGACAGACAGTAAAAATTGTAGTCACCGGGGCATGTTTAAAGTCGCATCAGATTTAAGTCATGCACCCGAGAGCTTGTGAACAGTACAGGACACTACAGTTAAAGTATTGATGTATAACATAGAGGACAATAACAAAGCAATCTAAAAGTAAACGTTTCTTGATCGACGAAAATGTTCGGACGAATTCATTCACGAACCTAACGATTCAATGAAGATTCTAAGGGGAAACTAGTAAAGGAGTGCACAGGTATATGGGCTTGGCTGGACACCAGACCATTCGGCACGCACACACACACACACCTGAAGAGCGGCAATAAGCGCGGCATCGGTTGTTTGCTTCCGAGGGAATTTGTCCCTCTATCTGCACGGGAAATGTTTAATTTATTTTACTCTTTCTGTCTATCAAATCCGGGGCTTGGGGGAAGTAAAATAGAAATCCATTTTTCTAATGACAGACCAACCAAGGTAAATTTGGTTGACCAGAAAAGAAGACAGTTTGAAGGAGGGAGTGAATCTCAAATAAATTGAAATACAACCCAGTTTATAACATGATTTCCGAAATCGAATAAATTTCCCACTCTTAATCCCGTTCCCATGCGGTGATTGAGAAGGTTTGAGCTGGAGGCTTGGTGTACTTTTGGGATAAGGTCTAAAGTGCAGATGAACACGACAGCAGATCGATAGGCACTTAAGGAACATAAACGCTGGAAAGTTATACTGTACATATTTGAATAGGGAAAAATTCTTGCTTAGGTCTGTCCTCTAAGTTGCGCCCTTCGGTGACATTCACGATAGTTGAATGCACATCTCAGATACGATTTTTTCTCAATGATTTGGTCAATCAGTGTGGCTCGTAGCACAGACTCGCTGTTTTCATGTAATCCTGCTCGATGTGTTTCACTCTGAGACGGTAAACTTTGCACCCCAAATTGATATGAAGTAGTGAGTGAGTGAATCATATCGACCATAGGCGAGATGTTTCCCACCTAAATGCCAAGTTCTGAGATCAGCAAGCGTTCTAGAAATGTTTTTTTGTTTTAAAATAAAGAAGTCATTTTTGTGTTACTTTGTACTTTCAAAAGATGTAATTCGAACTGGTGCAATCAATGCTATTTGGGAAAGTTCGCTGGTCGTAATTTCTCCTATTAGACAATTGTGTTAGTGTGCAGCTTGGATCATGAAGACGGAGACGATCAGGAAGTCGTCAGGATCGCTAATTAGGCCACTGCGGACAACCACTGTCAGTGCCCAGGTAATGGTTAGCTTTAAACCTGAAACTGCCTTCTTCATACAATGCTACGATTCCGACTGTCGCATTGTGATTTGCCTATTTTTGTCGAGCATCAAAGAGGGAAACAAACCGTCGTCTGGTTTTGAGACATGATTACCTATCAGTGACGTAAAAACCGAATTTTTCGATCGCCTCCCATGCTGAAATCCAATGGAATATTGTGCCCTTCGTTCGGCTGATCGAAAACCCTAAGATATATTAGGCACCATATTACCATGGCTTCTGAGCGCTCTGTCCTGTTCTGTTCTCTTTCATCACAGGGCTTCAGAAAATACGCACACATGATGAGGTCCTTTCGAACAATTTCACGCATCGGTTTAGACTCTCCGGGAATGGTTTGCCCATTGATAAGTTATAAATTGTGTTGGATGGCTGAAGGTGTTCAAACATATGTTTCCATTCATCAAACGAGCCTTTCAAATTACTAAATGGACAATTTATCAAATCAAATCATTCGAAATATTCCAGACAAAACCACTTGCATATTGTTCTGAGTCACCTACATTCGAATGCAGCCAATGTCATTATCCGATTAACTATAAAGAAATGAAATAACACTAGGTTTATCAATTCACTTCAAATTCATATAGTCAAAAAGCAAAGGAGATTAGACTTATGTTGCGGTCGAAAGACACGAGTAGTGGCTCGCATGAGTTTGTTCTATGAATTTGTGGGTAACTCTGAAAAGTCGATAATATGTCAGGGCATTGTTGTGTAAGTTGTACCGACCATTAATTCGGGCCCCAAAATGAACAATTGCATGGTCTCTCATTTTGAACTTATTGGGACTACTACTGGAATCCATATTTCTGGAACTCCTTGACAGGCTTTACTTGGAAATTTCGCGGTGTGAGTTCCAAATTATGAGGGACAATCAGCCGAAGTCTAATCCTACTCTTGTTAGAAATCTAGTAGGGGACACGATTCATTCATTTCTTGCGAAAAAATGGGAGAAGAAACAATTGGCAATCAAGAGTAGATTTGTTTTCTAATCGAGTCCACCATAAGCAGGTCGTCTGTGCATTCCGCATAATCCGTTCTCTCATACTTCACCCTACCTCTGCCCTCTTCTGTCTGTTCTGTTCTGCTCTGTCTTGTCCTGTCCTATTCCGTTCGTTTCTCGTTTCCAAACCTCTGTTCGCTTTACAGACTCAAACGAATATTTACGAAACTGTCAGCGACTTACGGATGGAACAGAACTGCCTTAACCACCGAATGGAGGCGTTGGAATCCACATTGCTCAAGCTCCAGGTTAGTCAGCCTGACGAATTCGGTTTGCCGATGCGCAGGTTGTGTACCGTTCTGTTGAGTTCCTGTACTAGCAAAATAGCATCTATTGAATCAAATCTTGCGGTGACCTCGATCACAGTTTGCTGTGATCCGTTCAGCGATGAGCTGCCCAACCATTGGTTTTCGTGGTCCACGTGGATGCGGTCAAAAAGTATGGAACACGTGGAGTACATTTGGTAGTGTTATCTATATGTTTGGTCGCCTGCATCCTTATCTGTGGTATCAAGAAATGTGATTTCGTCACAAGACTCATTTAAACATTTAACCATAAATATACTAAAACAAAATGAGATTTCATTCACGCAACTTCTAGTTAGCAACGAGAACCAGCTGGGTTAAATTGTCACTGTTACCGATGGTAAACCTAGATTGGCAGAGTTTCACGCATGTGGCAGAATGACATCGGCATTTTGTAGGTTTGCCTTAGTGACATTTTTGTCGTTCACGCTACCAGACTCCAGGACGCCGGAAACATGTGATACACTTTGTCACTGGAAAGTTTGATCGGTTTTATCGACCCTCCAATTCAGATTATCAAATAATGCGCATGTGTGATTCGCCTTGACATCTGGCATCTGAATAAGATGCGAGAAGAAATGAACATACGGTCAAGTAGAAAAATCGCCGATCGATTTGTTCGCCGCGCCAACTAGATCGCGGTAAACGAGGAGAAATTTACTCCTTGCTGTTCAAACAAATTGCCAACGTTGGTCAAACGTGTTAGTAACCCATATATATATATATATATATCCATTTAATGCACTGCAATACATTAACCAGGTTGATCACCAACTCCACAGGTCAGTTATATTTGTGGATTATGTGTGAAATTCAAAACCCACCCTAAATGTTTCTTTGGAGTAACGGCTCGAAATCGAATCTAATCATATCGCGTGCCAAGTATAGATTTTCAGTGAGACCAGAAGAAAATTCTTTTCGGAATTCACTGAGAAACAGATGACAGTTCGAGGAGTTTGTCAATAGTTGTCAAGCCCACATGCTTGTTCGATGATTGAGAACAAATAGAACACTTAGGTCGAATTAAGTACCTATCGATTAAGTCTGTGACACTACTGGAATGAAATAAAAAGCTAGTACTTTCCTAAAAGCGACTGGTAACTGGTGATAATTGTCAACCTCTGGTCCCTAGTTGAATGTAGCACATTTATATGATGAACGCACCACTGGGAGACACAAAACAG
>LUCM01006516.1:123505-187872 GCA_008360955.1 Fasciolopsis buskii
TCAAGGCACTGACGGATCTTCGATTTTGTGGCAGGTAAAAAGTGTCGACTTAGACAACGGTCACTATAAGTACTATGCTTTACTACACTACATTATACTATGCTATTAGGATAGACTGCCTACACCCTGACGATGTCACTACCGCTGATAATGAAACGCTTGCGATCTAAAAGTCAAGCTCAGCGACCGCAAGGAATCAAAAACCGCTCAACAACAGCAATGTTTAAAACCATCGTAAACTGCGGAAATCTTAAAAAGATTTCACCTGGTGAAAGTCAGAATGAAGCATGAAAATTATTCTGGACAGTGGATGAACCGAACACGGTCTGCTTGAACATTCGTCGTCGTACCAAAATTCACTGTGATCAAAAAGCCAGATGCTAATTTGATTGAAAATGGTCGAGTCGAGGACAAGAGCTCATTTTCGCAACCTACTATTAAGGCCAGGAAAGCTTATAAAATTGACCAAAATTTCAAGCCGACATTCCTTTAGTTCTGAAATTCTATTTAATAAAAGAAAAAATGTTAGAGCTAGATTTCTTTATTTTAACACAATCCATGTGAACGCATAAGAACCTGTTTCTTCCAGTTCATTATGAGTGTTCTGATTCAAACAAACTCTACTTATTGGGAAAAGTATTGGTAATGTTGGCATTTGTTTTATGGGATTGCAACGTGTGACATCTGATTAAGCCCTGCTAGTCGACATGAATTAGTTCCAATGGGTTCTTTTTTGGAGCTGCATGCAGATTGCTTGCTAGCCTTGAAATTTCGACAAATGAATCAAATAATACTCATATGCTCTTTTACGTACGATGACATCAGTTTTCGGTTTTAGAAGCGAACAAAATCACTGTTACTTTTCGGAACCACTTGGAGAACCAAAATAAAATGCGTAATTCGTTCGTGATGACGATAAAATACTAGTGACCCATGTCTCTTCTGATCGACTAACTCGGATATCGAGGTTCCTTTGGGATAAATCAATAAATATTCATAAGCATACCGAATAACAAGTGTTGGAAGCAATAGGACTTTGAAAATTTCAAGGTTCATCCACTGTGACTTGGGAGCTCTAGACTATACTTGGAAAACTTTACAACGTAACGGCCGAACACAATGTCACGATGCCAGATTGCGAATGTAATGTGTAAATTGAGGTATAAATGGCACTTCTACAGACATGCTCGCAGTCTGTGACTTTTCTGGGTTGGATCGAACTGCCATATTTACGGACGAATTATTCGGATTATTTACGATTTCCGTTAATTCGCAAGAATTCACATCCCCACCCCCACGAGAAAAAAGCAGCCTCGAAAAATAAAAGAAAAAAATTAAGAGAAAGTATAGAAAACTTCAGACGGGGTTATCCTATGCAGATGGGAAATTCTTCAACTTCATCTGCGAAATATGATTTGCCATATCGGTCCAGTTCCCGAAATCAAACGATTTTGGTGAATGTATCTTTTATTCGATGAATAGTTAAGTTCGTGTGTATAGATCAGATCGGTGGCCAAGCGGATAAGGTCATAAAGTTCGGACGTGAATGTCTCGGGTTCAGATCCTCCCACCGCCTGTCGACTTTCTCCCATTCCTGAAAGATGACGTACTTTTTTATTTCATTTATAAAAAGCATGTAAAAAGTAAAAAAAGTTACACTCTATCTCCCTATAATGAATGTTGGTCGTGCACATTTAAATTCTTCCTGTATGATTAAATTTCTAGTTCGTAGAAAAGGATTCTGCTCTTACCATTCCTTCGCCATTAAGCAACGACCCTGGTGATCAAGACAATTTTATTACGTGTAAAATACATTTTGATAGGCGAGTCATTATCATTCGCTTTACAGGACTTTGGACTTGATTTTCGCATTGACTACGTGTCTGTTTAACTAAAATTTAGTAAATATTCTAACCACAGAACAGAAGTCAATAGTTAGAGGTTAGAGGCAGCTCCCACGTAGTTGTCGATACAAGTCGTCTGTCCTAGTCGAATGTCGTACGCCATACCACCTTGTTTCTTGTCGTCTGCAGGTACTGCATATGCTGGATCGATGGTGGCCAGTTTTTCTCGGAGATTTGTCCAACCCAGCGCGATCGAAGAAGTGCCACCAAATTCCGATGACCACTTTGGAGACCTAAATGCTTCAGCTACGAATACCAGTAATGCGACAAACCTGGTTATCTGATATTTTTACCTATTGTTAGTCAGCATACACAAATTCGTAGTGGGACTTGTGGAATGTCTGCAACCTGTTTTTCCAATGATGAATAATTTACCTTGAATCGTGTCAAGAATCGTCTTGAAATCAATTCCGAATGATTCATTTGACAGAGTGATGAAGACAATGCACTTAAATCCGGAAGAATTTCTGGTGTTTTGCCAGTCAGTGAGACTTTAATGATCAACAAATTATACAAACATTTTGGAATATCGATCTTGAAGTCACTCTGTGAAGGTCATTTATTAACCTGAGGTAGTCACGTCCGTTTTGAGTGGGAACAACTGCAGTACGTGAAACTTGGATGAAATGATAACTGTCCATGTTGAGCTGAACTAATTAATCAGCCTTAAAGCTGAACCTTACTGGAGACAACAAGTAAGCTGTCGTACTTTTGAGCTCATGTAGACGAAACTTTTCATCCCAGGCTCGGAAACATACTATTGTTCTAGTGGAACGGACTTCATCAAGTTGGCTAGTTAGAACCGTATGCTGTGCAAAAGTCTATCAAACACTCGACAGTGAGTAACTTCTATTTCTCTCAATTTTCCGGTATGTTTCTGAACGATAATTTAATTGATCAATAACTCCACAGCCACGGCATATGACGCTTTTGTTTGGCTGAATGCTTGCATTTTTTGATACGGCAAAGACATTTGCCCAGAGCTGGAAAAACTTTCTCAGCCAAGATTGATGGAATGATACTTTGATACTGCCCCCAAACCAATTCGTTAACCATTTTGATAAGAGTGAAACTGGACGAATATTTTATTCATGATGGCCTAAAGGCATGTTTTATAGCTTTCTTTCTCGATCACTTCCTCGTTCATGACTTCTCAGATTTCAAAAACTCGATCACATTAGCAAGCCCTTTTAATATCACTGGATCCTAGTTGACACTATGCGAGAATCCGCAATCGGTTTGTTATCCATTGTTCTAGCTAATGGAGCTAACTAAAGTATTCTTCCCATTTAATCATTTTGGCATCGATATCTGCAATAATTATGTCAAAACCTGACGCATTATTAGATCATGTAGATTGGAAGTTTCCTGAAAAGCTGGACGGAACCGCATTATTTTTTGGCTTTGATTTTCTTCTCGTTTGCAAATTTCTATGCGGTGAGGATAGTATGACATCGGTATTCCGGATTTTTGAACAATGGGACATCCATTGCAGCCGTGTGAACGTGGATATCAGTTGTAAATATCCGGTCACTAGGACGGTGTTTCATCGTGCCTGATTCATTCACTAAACTGCGGCATTGTATTTCGGCTTCGCCTATGAAGGACCCATGCATCTCTTCTAATTAAGTTTACTTCTTCTTTCGACACTAGCCGTGTTTCACATATGTGTTTCACATATGGATGGATGAACGAAATCTTCCTCCGGGAGTTGTCTTTATATGGAATCTCGTCCGACTCTGAATCATCTTGTACGCGACAGCTGATCTGATTCACCCTTCTGCCGACCTCAAGACCGCTTTGACATCTTCGATATTCTGTTGATAAGATCCACTGTGGCTAAATCAGTGCGTAATTAGTTTGGTGATCTATTGAATTTTATTTGAAATGATATGTGGAAATATAGTCCCTAGGTACTGAAAACGGGTACTGATTGCCTGCGATCAGTTAGTATATTAGTTTGTTGCCATTCACTTTGGTTAAGCTTAAACATCTCGACAATGAGGCGTGTTAAGGAAACTGGCAGAACATTTGGGGGGTTTCAACCACCCGCTTTGATAAGCACACTCATTTAGGGGATGCGCCATAACACAACCGGAAGACTGCTGCAGAAGTGAGAGTTAGAAGAAATAATCCAACCACCATCAGGTTAGTGGTTTCGCCTTTGAAGAACTACATGATGATTCCTAGTTACACTGAATACCCAGAAGGCTGAGTGGGACGGGTTAAGCGACTGAACGATGCCGGTATTTCTTGCCGATAGGCAGTTTCTTAACTAACCGGACAGTATATGCAGTGAACCTCATAGCAAAATATTATTAGTACTACTGACATCGATAATCTGTCAACTCTCCCGTAAATCATAACATAATTGCTCCGCAATATAAGAGGTTTGTGGTAATTGAGGAATTGAAATGATTGATCGCAGCAATTGGTTATGATTGAATTTCTTAGCAGAACACGTGTCGTCTGTGCAAACTGGATGTAGCCGGTTGGATTTTTTGTGCAATCAGCGTTGTCTTTCGGGATGAGGTGGTCACTTGGTAGGGAGTGTGAGGATAAATTTTACGATAATTCAAAGTGAATGGGCTGGGAAACGTGTCGAGCAGTGTGTTCTTTCAACATTTTTCAACCTGATCGAGAGGCATTTTCTCATATATGGTACTTTTAAATGTATTTACTTCATCATCGAAGTCAGTGACGTCGAACGGGGGCTGCATTTTTTTCCCAAATCATGACATTTCTCAGTTTGGGTAAAATTGGACGACAAATCGAATTCGGTTAAGGGGATTGCAACAGGGAATAGGTTGGAAATCAAGCCACCACGGGGAAGCAGATTTTATTATCTACCATTTGATCGCAATTCGACACTCGCATGCACACATCCATATGCGCAGACATCCATTTCACTGTCCAGGCGACAGGTCTAAACCCCAAGAGATAAAGCTTCCCGTCATGCGCATACGGGTTCATCATTCATCATCAGCTCACTGTGGACATTTTGTCAATTTGCTAGGAGCAAACGGTCCCTCGAACCTGGTTCGCAGACCACAATCGTCAATGGCAAATAATACAAGAAACTGCTGCAATATTCACAACTAGCTGTTAAGTACCGAACACGAGGTATTCGTGTGCAGTATGAACGCTTGAAACAATAGCGTTTCGGAATAAAAAGGTTAGATGCAGATTTATATATGTCAAAACTTTTACTTTATAAATTTTATCATTGTTTTATTCCGTTTGCTAGTGAAGCAGAAGTGTACATTATTTTCAGGAAATTGATTACGGTAAACCGAGGGCTGCAAACTGGGGAAGTTGCACGGTGGTTGGGAGGTTGGTAATTGTGATTTTCATTTCGACCAGTTTAGTGCTGGATTACTCCGGATTAGCGAAGTTCGTATAAGTTGCAATGCAAAATGATTTCGTTAGATGTGAAATTGAACCTGTGGCTTTTACTGTGGAGTGCTAAAAGGGGTCACGAAAGCCCAGTACCAAGTGGTGAGTCCGTAAAACATGCGAACTGACGATTTTTCAAATTCATCAGGGTTCTGCTTTCGCTAAAAAAACAAATTCAGTCATTTTCGCCAAAACATTCCGAAACCAGTGGTTGAAGAACTCGACAGATGAGAACCTCAGAAACAACACAATGTGACAAAACAAGCTCGTTTCCAATTAGTCGTAATCAGGCCAACGTGCTTTGTGTAATTATTTGGGAAAGATGACAATTTATACGTCTGAAAACTAGGCAGCTTTCGGTCCTATGTGAACATCACATGTTTTCGTGTTTCGTCAGTACTCAATCAGACAGACAAATGTGAAAAATGCTTTTGAAAGGCACATTTACTGTTCGCCTGAACCATATGCTTAGTCAGCAATATTCCAATATTTGCTCATCCCCGTGTGCCTATGACTGGAAGGGAATTGGAAACATCTTAGTTACGTTAGCGATCTGATGTAACACCAGTCAAACAACCTTACATGAACGTAATTGAGACGAACACTGACTAGAAGACAGACATCTTACGAGGCAAATTTGCCTTTGAATGAACAGTCAGTATTTCATTGTTTGTCTTGATTCAGGTTTTTGTTTATTCCGGTTAATAAAATGTCGGGTGTATGAGTACTATTCGGTGTCGATAGTGCTCATTTGTCCCTACATATTTCTAAAACTAAGGTTGTAATAGTTTTGTTGTGTTATTACGTCATCTGTGGTACATACTATCGTTAATAGTACTTTGGACTTTGGAATAATATTCTTACAATTCCAAGATAAGGATAAGGACGATTATACGAATCAATATTGTGTCCGTATTATAATAAATTACAATCATTATATTCATAAACAACTTCAATGATACGAATGTAAATCGAATTAATCAGCCGTGTTCACGACATAGAAGAAGCAGATTGATTAGTACCTACAAAAGTGCTTGTCAGCAAAGTAGAAACACAAGCCAAGTTTACGGAATCTCTTCTAGTCCTAACGAGGTGCGTAAGAGTCGATTGTCGTCAAGATCAATAAGATATGCAAATATTTCCTGAATTATTTTCCTTTGGTTTTGCTCAGAAGCGTCTGCAATTATTCACACAGACAACGACCTCTTGGTGATGTCCGATCATAATATTTGATACTGATCGTGTGCAATAAGAGAATTTAGTGATAAAGGTTTCATTTTAGAAGGAAATATTTCCCTAATCACGAAAATCAGCTGCAAAGTAAAACAACCAAATGAGAGGATAATTGTTTCAAGCGGTCGATTTCGTCCGTATTGCGAGATGGGACTAACCGCGGATCGTATCACAATCTTGCATAAAAGACAACTAAGTAACACAATTCATCGTTTTTGAACTGAACAGTTAGCTGGGAAATCAGAAACGCCTAATGTTCGATGATTGACTTTCCCGATAGCAAAATTGCGTTAGAAAACATTTCGGAGAGATTTCTCATTCGAGGTTTTAGCCCGTCGGACAGAACGTTCATTTTTGGAGCCATAGATCCATTATTTTATATAGAAGTTACTCTTCAGTACAAAAGGGTTACACTTGACAAAGGAATAAAAACGATTAACTGAAATAACTATCAATAGCTTGTGTGAACTAGCTCAAACAGTAGCTTTAAATGACATGATTGCTACTTGCTTTGCTTTCCATACTAACCGCTGCGTGTGGCGCTTTGGGCTGGTCTCCATGATAACCGCGTGCATTTGACACCGTTTGACACGAATAAACCCGGAATGGATCGAACTGTAGATGAGTTGGCATTGGCATTGGCTACGGGTGTGGAAGCGTACACACACCACCAGTTCTCTGTTCGGTGGCATTTTTTAGGATCAGTTTTCTCTCTGAAAATAGTATGTGATATGCTTTCATCAACGAATTCGGATTTAACTTTGCTGTTTAATTATACGGTTTCGGTACAAGAGGGACAGGTTGTCCTTACGTCGAATGACAAGGTATGTGGTCAAAAAATCAAGTAAAATCAAATCATTCCTTTGGGCTGGAGAAAATTTCGTCAACCCTGACTCGTTTTGCCCCTTTGAAAATGGCCAAAAAATCAGCAGGTTATTTTAAATGAAGATGCGACCGAAAAGGAAACAGAGGGTGGACCACTCCATTAGGTGAAACAGTCCAAGCCAGCTTTATGAAGAAGTAACAGTGGATATATATTAGAAATGTTCCGTATGACTGAAGATCAGGCAGACAGCACGGTTTTCCCAGTCGAGAGTCTTATTTCAAGCCGTCGCCCATGACACTCGGAACGACAGTTGGAGGCGATCCAAAAGAACGGACGCACGGCCAAATCCGACGTGGAATGCTCAGCTGGTCAGAACATGGATCGTGCGGGGACGTAGTTTGGAAAGAAACAATACACATGAGTGAACAAGATCTGGGAGAGGAAATTGTTGTTGTTCAACACACGTTTGAGTCATCCGCTTGCTTTCTTGTTACTCTGTATACGCAAACCACAGAGGTGATTCTGAGGCAGAGTAACAGTCTGCATTGTCGCGACCAGGACCTAGATAGTTAAGCTGTAAGGTTATGTATGTATTTATGTATGATTGGTGCAAGTTCATGATAAAATATTGGATGCTCTGGGCCTTGTTGCGGGATTTAGAGTGTGGGGAGACAACGAGTGACGTCAACTCGTTCAACCACCGATCGATGCCCGTTTGACCTTGAGCCGTTCCGGTTCCGAAACTATCATCTGTTTGCAGAAATGCACACATCTTGTCTGCACTCTTGTAAATCAAGGCTTCTTTAATTTGTTGCGTTCATCGCAGTTCTACCTACCCTGTATTGGCCCGGGTTATCACGGATGGACACACCCATGCACACCAGATTGGTGTTGTGGCTTGATCGCTACGCAATCTCATGCTCAAACACTGAATCAAACACACCCACAATATCACGCACTCGAGTCCGCACAAGGATGACCACAGTCTACCCCATGACCCTTGACCCATGCACAGTCGCACAAACCCGTATGTACAGATATAGGCAAACTGATATGCAGACGCGTTAACACTGCATCGAGTATGTCAGCCAATCAACTCTTTGAAACCCCGTGTACATTCGCTCCCCCGTCGCAGTCGCCCACAGTCCGTTCGTCGGAATCCCGTAAGTTGACTGAACTCAACCCGGAGACTAGGCGACCAACAAAGTCTGTTGACAGTCGGAAATCGCAGTCAACTACACCAAACCGAAGCCATCTAGAAGGTCTCTAAAACGGCTAAATTTAAGTCACTAGGAAAAGGATTGTCAAAGGTCGTTTTCTACTCCCAGTAAGGAGGCAATAAATTTGGACGAAAATTGCCAACTCTCATCCACATTATATTTATAGATTTCAACTTACCATTTTCCCAACTGGCTATGAGACCAAAAGTCAGAGGTGTTCCTGCATTTTTTTTATTAATAACACTCGAAACTAACTTTTTCCGCGAGGAAATGCGTGGTCAAAAGCGATGGAATGAAAACAGGTGCGCGCGCACACACACCGTGCGATCAAGAAATTTGGCGTGAAAAATAGTCGTTTTGCATGCATTTCCATACCTCATTACCGGGTTATTTGTCTAACCCTCGAGGCTCAGATGATCTTTATGCTTTTAAAAGCCTGGAAAGTGGGAAATTTCACACTTCCAACAAAAGCGAAAACTGCAGTTATTGCTGAATAAACATACTTGGGTTATTTCGATCAACCAACTACCGCCGAATGTACGCTCGGTGTCGTGGGCCGCATTCATCTGTTTGATAGTTATTTAACATGTAAAGCACTCCGGATACCGGGAACCGTGTTTTATTTTTTGCGTTTTGAATGGTGTTCGGAGAAAAATTCGTGTGTAGATTGTAAATAGGCGATAAAATGATTGATTTCATCAACTGCTATAGTAGTTGTGACTTCTGGCAGCGCGAGAGCTGAAATAACACTCAGAATGGTGCGGATTACCACAAATGCGGGGTTAAATTGAGTCCGTGCTTTTCCAGGTCTTGAAAGAGTTATGCTAGTGAGGTAGTGATAACTGTCCTCGACGTTTAGATCGCAAACGTCTCATAACCAACCTAGATGACAGTGTAAGTACATGTGTGTATTTTGCGGTTCTTCTGTATTTGTAAGTTCTTCAGTAGTATCGATCGTTTGATTTTTTGACCTGAATGTTGCTGACTTGATCATTGGTCCTAGAAGATCGATCTTTGACCCATTCAACTCTTACCTTGGTATGTACGTAAATATTTGATGACACACTTCGGTAGATGTGTCCTGACAAAATTTTGATTAACGAATGTGGGTTGGTATGACCACGATTCCACCTTCCGCATGTTGGTCTGTCCACGTGATCGCATTCGATGCACCTTCGAAATGAGTGAGTAGAAAAGTCTAAGGCTTCCGAAGACCTCTTTGCATGCCCTGTGGTAGCATGATACTCAACGTAAATGCCATCCAGATTGACCGTGAGACTTCCTTGATCCCTGTGAGCAATTGCGTAAGTCTGACAGATTGAACCATGTCTTCTTGTAGCCAGTTTATGTACATGCATTCGAGCAAACACATCACTCCCAGGGCTGATCAATGCTGTATTGGTCGCGGACCGTGCAACTGCATTTGTGTATAACGATTCTTTTTTTCATGATTGCTGGTTTTTCTGTTCGTTTAACTGTGAGTCTTTGCAAAGTTTCGAATATCTTATTTACAACTTCTAATAATTAGGGCCAAAATAGTACATCAGAGGTTTTGGTTATTCTTCTATTGTACTGTAGAGTAATCAGTCCGTTTGATTGCGTTTTTGTGGTTTGTTTCGCAACAGATTCTTTTTATGAAGTCTCTTGGATACTTGTGTCCGCTGAAACATGTCGGAAAAGTGGTTGTCTTCCTTCATTCAAAATTCGCGCACTCGGATCGAGAATACCAGAGCCCCACACCCACTGTAGCATACCGAATGGGATAGCACAATGGTCGCAAAGCTCGCAGACACGCCAAAACGTAGTTCCAGAGGAAAACATGTGGTTCATTGAAGGCTTGTTAACAATCAGAAGCCGCTAGCAGATGATATCGTGTAGTTGTGTCACTCACTGATCTACGAAGTTACTTTGTGCGCACGGTTCCGAAGCCCGAAGATGAAGTCATATGGAGTTAGAAGGTTCCCCAAAGGAAGTTGGGAAAAGTTACATCCCAAACTTCAAAGTAGTCGCTGCGTATGAACATTATGAGCTCTGGATTGGAAATCACAAAGATTTCTTAGAACATTCAGAAAAATCGGTTGCCGCCTGTGTTTGGGAAAAGCTACCACATCTATTCGCATGATTATTTTGAGGATTGCGGCATGAAATAATCCAACAATGTAACACGCGAACATCAAACAGTTTACAAAACCGCGCCTTGTGTTTTCGCCGTTGGCAAATACGGTAAAGCCGGCTTTTCATGACAAGATGCTTATCAATTGGTCGATAAAAAACGGTTAAAACACTTAGATGTGTGCTTTTATTGGAATATTTAAAACACACTTTAAAATTTTTTGCAATCGTCATCTTTGAGTTGATGTTTTGCAGCTTATTTTCAAGTAGATCAAAACTGAAAGACTAGGCCGGTTATGAGAGACAGTATTCCTTTAAAGATTTTGGCTTTATGAGGAACGTGCGCTGTTGTTTCGTAGCCTTGAAATTTATATTTCTGACAAGTAAACTGTCTTCTTTCGTGGATTCTTTCGTTCATTATTCACTATCCGCTTAAGATATGCAACCGACGTCGTGCTCATACCCTCGGAACCATCTTCCCGAAATTTCCCACTTCGACCGTTGATATTTCGGCAACAGAATTCGTGAAACTTTAAGCTTTTTCCATTCCATTAGCCGGTCAGATGCGCTGATAATGTTCGAAAGGCGACGATATTCTTATTGTTAAGGCTTTAGATTACCCTTTATCCGTAAGCACAGAGACGAATGTGTCGTGAAGTGAATGGCAGCCATCCCACCTACGCAGCACACAGTCCAAATGCCATTGTGAGATCACGACTGACGCCCGACAGTCCGACAAAGTAGATCCGCTCACCTAGTACCATCTTTGTATGTCAGACTGAGACTAGTTCTCCCAAATCATGTGACAAACAGCCTAATAACACGGTGTAGGCATAGACAACCCAAGTCACCATAATTCGGCACTTGAAATCGGGGACAAACATTTTCCGGATGCGTGCCCAACACCATGAAAAGCAATCCATAATTTCGCACATTTTACATCAAGTGATTCTGAAACGTATGACGGTCCGCTCTGCTTATGCCGTCATTTAAGATGATGTGCGATTCAGCTTGACTATTTAATCGGAAATGTTGTGGCCACAACTAACCATATCAAGCAAATGAATACATACAGAATAATTCACCATGTGATATCATCGCTCAACTCACCATAAAGAAACCATGGAAGCACTGTACAGCTGTTTCATCCAGCTTGTTAGGAATCATCAGCAGTGCATATCCACCGCGCCCGAATTGGGACGCTAACCCGGGACGAATGATTTTGAGTCGAACGCCATTACGCTACCGGGCGGTCAGTGAACGGTTTGTCGAACTTCACCACTTGATATTGCACCTATCTGTCACTGTTTTGCGCGGCTCTTTGAAGATATGCACTGCTGAGGATTCCTAACAAGCTGGATGAAACAGCTGTACAGTGCTTCCATGGTTTCTTTATGGTGAGTTGAGCGATGATATCAGGTGGTGAATTATTCTATGAAAACATTCTACTAAAATATAGGGTAACTAGAATCTCATTAGAATGGCTGGGAGCGTGAATGGATGATAAGTCCATTTAAGAATCACATGGTGATTCGTCGAAGAATTTTTGTCGGTCAGGCAAGGTCAACCTTCAGAAAGAAGACACAAGGCTCGAGAGTATTGATTTTTCTTTCCGGTAGTATATTTTGCCCAAGGATAGTTTGCTTCCAGGTAAATTTTGTCCGTCCATTCGTATGAAAAATATGTTGCTGAGAATAAACATAGGATAATGTTTTCATGGCAACGCTAAGTGGAGGTAGAAGTGGATGCTCGCATTCGTAAGATTTAAGGTTGACTGACAATAGTCCAGCAATGGACATCGTATTGTTTCATTTTGGGTCGTCCGAATTCGAATCCCACAGAATGGGAGCCGCCTTTTTGTTGGGAATAATAGGTGACTCGTGCGATTTGTTGACGAATAAATTTTCAGAAATTACAACCTATCCAGACCAGATAATTTCGTGTCAGCCTTTTCGTTCAGTTGAATGAATGATTGGTGAAAATGGTCTCAATTACTGGTCTAAGTTTTACCCAAACCAAAAGCTTATTAGTGCATTACCGTGGCACTGACAAAACGAAAGGGGACGAAAAAAAGTGTTGTTTTCGGGAATCCGACAGTTCGGATTTAGACCCGTATTCGAAACCGAATCGCAATGTCTGGAAAGCTTTTTCACTGGCTTGGCTAACTATTTGGTCTACAAAATCGATTAGTTCACGCGTACCAATTTTGCTTGAGGGAATTAGAACATAGTTTACTTGGTTCCTAAGCTCGACTGAGCCAAAAAAACGTGGATCAAATTAAGCTGGTTATTGCACGTGCAACAAGAATTGGTTGATTTCATTACCAGACTAGTCCGTGATCAGAATTGCTATTTCGTGTTTCTTCGTCGAGTATAGCAAAATGATAAACTGTCGGTGGTTGTACATTGACAGAATTGGGGTATGAAAAACTAGGCAAGGTGCAAATTATTCCTAAAAGGTACCGATATAAACAGGAGATTGTGTAGGTCATTTTAAGAAATCTGGTAAGTTCAAAATTGCCTCGAACCAAGATGACCAACAGATGACCTGATTTACGGGTCACAGCAACAGAACGTACACTTGTCACTTGACATTTACTAGAGAATGCATTCATCGAATCCAACGCATCTCAGATGGTCAACTAGCTGAGCAAGTCGATTTCGCACTGTGTAAACACTAACAAGCTTTCATCTTACCTGGAATTTTTATACTTGACCATCTCGTTCTATTCGACATCTAAACTTTTGCCTAAGGCTCCAGGTTGAACTCGATCACAGGGTGCTCATACGGTGTGCCTGTCTGTGTCTAATGTATCAGATAAATAACCCTTCCTGTTGATTGTTCACGGAGAACCATTTTATGAAGAGTTGTATAATTGACCATTGGAATTCATGTTAGTCTATCCATTTGTAAACTGAAGCACATCCATTTCAATCGAATTTGGGTAGTACACAGTCAGTAAATCGCTCCAAATCGAGATAATATCAAGTTTTGTGGATTTAATAATAAACTCAATAGCTTATTAGAACTGTGCGCTAATAATGCACTGCGGTTAGGCGATTCTGCAATTTACACGGATTCAGAGAAATCGTTTGTCTAATGCATACCAAACGCGAAAAAATGTTCCAAAGTTAGGCCTTAGTACAAAATTGTGTCCATTACAGATTGTTAGTTAGCCACCTAAACACATGGGTTCATTCGTAGTTCCCTATGGGATCTCCACACTGTTGTTCTGACTTCAGTCATTTCTATACGAGTATTAGCTGAAGATTTTTTAACTCTACATAATGCACTCAGGGTTGAAAGTAAAAAAAACCTGCATCTCACCGGTGCCTAAATCGCATGAAGTTACATGAAAATGGGTGAAAGAATAGAATTTCCTCGAAAACGCACGATGTGTTTCTCGGTTATTATCGCTTATCAAGTATGGGCATCTTATATTGCGGCTGGTGTGTCTGCACACACCGAAGTGGACTTTGGCATTAAATCCCACCAGAATAGGTGGGAGCTGATTGTAAGTCCCTTCAAGAATCACAACGTGAAAAAAGGTCTGTCGGTTAGTAACTGTTATGATTTTTGAATGAGCAGATCGCTCCTAAAACCTTAGGGATCCACATGGGGTCGTGCTGCCAAAACAGCAATTGCTCGGTTGGAAGATTACAGGTCTTTCCAGAGGGGTTTCAGTCACGATTGCATGCTGTCCATTTACTCCGGGGGACTGATTGGCTAAGCGGCCGGGTCATGGGCACAAACAGAGATTTCAAGAGAAAAAAGTCCCTTGGTACAATGAAGGCATCATTTGCTTGGAAATCTGAAGCAGTCATTACAAGTGTCTAATGTTAACTCTCTCTCTGAACGTCAGATTTCGTTCGATAGTCTTGGTTATCATGTTTGGACTAAGGTCCCATATAAAAAATTTCACAGTACAGGGGAAAACGAACTTCTCAACCTGACTTAAGTGCCATGAAATCAAAACCAATTTGCAAATATTCCGCTTTGGAATAGGTGAAATACCAAGGACTTTAAAGTAATCGAAACTTACGGAATGGTACATTTTGCCGAATAAAAATTCACTTTGTTTAATTATGTGATGTCACAATCACTTTGAACATCCTTTGGCTCAATGATAGCGACTACCTGATTAAGGAGTAACTCCAGGTGATATTGGTAATGACTATTAACTTTCGGACTTCAAACAACTTGGTAGACTGGACATCGTCTAAAACGGAGATGGATCTTGGGCTGTCTAACTTTGTACGCAACTTTGTACATTTATTTGAAAAACATTCGCGAATGCGCTGAACTCGGCCTAGCACACAGTTCGCGTAAACAGCCAACATTTGCACGTAACTGACTGGCCAACCTAATTGTATTTTTTTCCTTCGCTTGTCAACCCTTGGGAAATGTGTGCAAACATTTTAAGCTTGCATAGTGCGTGTCACATTTGTTTACAGGGAAACACTTGACTGAGTTTTACCTGGAGTTGTGCCCATATCTCTTGCACGTCCAGGCGGGTGAAACAAAAGGGAAAAATTATTTTCATCTATTCCCCGCCTGTGGATGCTGGCAGGCAGAATCATGATGATCAAAATCAGACTCGGTTTCTGATATAGGAACGGAAATCTCCATCCGGCTGTCTCTTTATTCTACCCTCTTGGATGTGGAAACTCGTTCGACGCAGCTGCGACTGTTTCGAGGGTTCCATTGCAATGCATCGAATGTCAGTCAACTGGCTCCAAACGGAATAACACCATCTGTGGCTGTTCGATGAGATAATTTATTCCAGATTCCAATAAATGTTTGCTTTTTTCCCACTGACAGAATTTGTCCTACCATTTGGGTGTAAACAACCGATTAAATCTTTCGATTCGAAAATTGTTGTTGGTGCAAAGTAAAAACACCGGAAACGATGCAAACTGATCAAAATCCTATCAGAAACTATAAATAAATGCCAGATTAGACGGGCCGTTTTAAATTTGATTGTCCGTTTCGCATCAATATGTGTTCATTTGAAGAAATCGTGCCTCGAACATTCTAATTTCACTTCATATTAGCTGGCGTTTGTTTGATGAATGTGAGTTGTGTCACGCTGGAAGTGTCGTACAAAAGACAATGCACAGTGACATTTTCGTCTGCAATCTTTCCAAAGACAATGGCATATCTTTACCGGTAGGGGATTTAAGTACCCGGAGTTTCCGTTACCACGGTGAGTATACTACAAGTTAGATTTTCACTTCGGATGAACCCGGGCAGCAATTAATGGCTAATTGCTGTGACAGCGTAGCACGTGTGTGCAGATTTTTTCCATTAAATGTGCGTGCGGCTGGTGGGTAGTTTTCTGCGAGCTTTCCGATTCCACAATCTGTAAAAATGGGAAAATAGGTTTTTACTCACATTCCGGGATGCACAGTCTCCTAGTATTCAACCTTGCTTCACACATTCCAAAAGCGGAATCTATTGGAACTCTCAAGTCCATTGAAAAAGGACAGAGGGAAGATTCTGGACATTATTCAGTCAGTCGAATTCTGTCCCGTCAAATGGAAAAATCAACGCGTAGTTTTCCGATGGAAACATTTGACCATATTCTCTGTAAACGAAAACTTGTTGCGTCGCTATTCTGCAACGCATCTGATTGTGTTGGTAGACTGTGGTTCCTTAGAATTCAAAAAGTCTGTCTGGATAAAATTAATCACCCCGATCAAGGAACTAATGCTAGCGATCAGGTGGACGTTCGAGAATGGATCCGATAGGAGATCTATCCAGTACGTTTGTTCCTGATATACTGAACCTATACTTGTCTTGAGAATAAAACCTTCTCAAGCAGTTCTGCTTGGAGCCTGAACCGTCTGCCTGATAAATACCAGGCTCTAAACGGTATTAATGTTTTTTGTTATCGTCACAGGATAAGATTGATTTCGTTTAATCGTGCGTGTGTTCTTCAATTCTCACTTTAAAGCGGTACTAGTGCAATAGCATGATGACTTCAGGATCACACATTTCCAAGTGCTCACATTTTTCCTATTTGAACTACCATGAGCATGTCTAATCGAAATTGCACCATTTTGTATGATTATTTTGTTGCGGACCTTAGCGAGATGAGTTTTTTCAAAATATTCAAATGAACCGGAATAATTTAGAATGCAATTCTCTTCCGTAATGTGCTCAAGTAGCAGACAGATTGGGAATTTCATTTGCCAAATCACTGGATAATTGGTTTGCGTTAGGAAATTATTTTTGGATAGAAAAAATGGCACACAAATTAAATATAATGGAAAAATCAGACATCTGTCCCTTGGAACCATCTGGGATGAAAGTTTGTTTAAGTCAGTAAAAATTGGACAATGTTTTATTTGGCGATTTTTTCTCGATTCCCGTAGAATTTTATAGCCACGTAAACTTGTTTCGTACTCGCCAGATTTAACTCAAACTTTCTGCGATCGAACTGTGATTAATTGATGTTTGGATAGACGATAGCCATGATTAAACAGGGAAGGAATCGAATTTCTTCCTTCACTCAGGGTCATCTCCATGGTATTTTGCCTAAGCTAAGCCATTGGGGCGCAATAATTCCATCTCACATGTAAACGCAAGTTCCATGCGCATATTTCGACCTGATCTATTCAATTCATTCTATCATTTGATATTGACTAATTTATACTGCCTGCGGTTAAGTAAAATGTGAATCAATTACTGCCACTGAATATAAACAATTTTCATCCAAAAAAACGTCACATTCTGTCGCACTATGCATGTTTTTTTGCTTTCTGGTATCCCGTACTCATTGCGCGAGGGAAAATATTTGAGAAATTGAACGTTTCGACAAAGTTTCCTGTCGGGTGATTTTTTAACATCAAGAAAACCCGTTTTCCTGAACGAATCGAGGTATTGTTCATTTATGTAAGACTCATGAAATGTTCCCTCCCAAAACCACACCCAGATAGCGATCAGATTTAGATTTCGTAATGATTTCGACTCAAATATTACGGAAATATGTTTCTACGTGGCTACTATTTTTGATGCAAAACCACTTGAATGCTTAGATCACTTGAGCGACACCTTGTTTGGAAAATAACCACAGCAGTAAGTAATCAGTGATTTCAATCTTGGACGTTCTGTGGATGCATGGAATGAAACTGATATGTGGATGGGTTTATGTCAGTGCGAATTCAAGCAGGACTCATGCCTTGAATCTTGCGTATTCCTCTGGTCAGTAATCGGATACTGCCTTCCGATTTCTTTCTTCACGGTCGGGTGGGCATTTCACAAACCTACTCGAACCATTTGACGATTTCGAGTTATTCGTCGATGGAACGTTGATCTGCAATGTGTTACTTTCGATATCGATAAGCTACTGAAAGTTTGCACTGGACTGCCACATGTAGATGGTTTTTACGGTCCAAATAACTCGGTTCCATTCTTGACAGGGAGAAACTATCACCACATTTGTCGTGAGGCTTTGCAAACCAAGGTATGTTGCTTGCATCATGTCATATTTGTCCCATTCACCGGTCAATTTGAGTTATTTTTTTCTTTCATTCCGCAACACTGATTACAGTTTTACCCAACAAGTTGGGAGATAAACTGGTATATTTGGGACCACACAGTTTACAAGTGGCATACGAAGAACGAGCAAAATAAAATCCCACTAGAATTTGGGATGGTTGTGGGCACAACCGTGAGTTCCATATGGAAATGAGATCAACGTGAACTTTGATACCGGATGACGTTTCATGATTAGTGAATAGTCTATTGGACAGGCAATATTAGCTCGCATTTCATAACGTTTCCGCAGCCGGTTACTTACCGCAACAAGAACACACAAAGGGATACGGACACAAAGTGACAACACGGAGGTTTTGTCTTGTACCTTTCACCCACCAAGTCATGCTGCAAATCATTTAGTTCTGTGAGTTGACTGGAAATATGTGAATCCATGTGCAAATTAGTAGTTACAAAAAGATTGAATTTTCAACTTTCGAGCACTTTCAAAGAAGTCTAGCGAAAAAAAGGTCAATAGAGAGCTTGAGAGTTGCAAAAGAAACGTTTTCTTTCGGTACACTTTCGAAGGTTGTTGGGCAAATCTATCCGAATATTTTACCAAGTACTTACAGCAAATTGGAAAACCAAAGTAGCAGAACAAGTGAGTTTTGCCCAAATCCACCATGTGGATTTTAGTCCTTAAAAACTTCTCAACCAAATATCCCTTGGGCTCAGATGCGACTTGTAAACATTCCTTACCGGGCCGTGTGCAATTTGAATCTTGGGAACTCCGAATTCACCTTTCGTCCTCGGTGATTATAAGGCAGTTGTACAAAAACACACACGGAGCATTAAAACAAAACACTTTGCCGTGTATGTAATGTCCAAGTCATTGAACTTCGGGATTCGCTGAAGTGTTTGCATAACTAGGTGAATGGAATTGTATTTCGAGTGCTTCCGTAGCCGAGAAGTGTTATGACACATTTGATTCACAAATGCAGTAAGACGTGCATCCCGCATAGCCACCAGAACCCAATCCATAGGGCAGGAAGGAGGATGATAGGATACCGAAACAACGACCCTGAAAATTGGAGTGGCATAGAGTCACAAAAGACCTCCTTACCCCAGGGGTGTCGATCATCCGGATTAGGGATAGTGAGTTTTCATCTACCCTTAAAGTGACCACCGGATCTGTAATTCGAACCTCTGAACAGTTCGAAGTGTTAGACACCTATTTCATTTGACTACAACCAATCATGTGTTGTTCATCTTCCCTAATGCCTACTCAGCTGGACTTTGCCAAATAACAAATGGCTATAACTTTTGGGAAAAAGAAATTTCTACAACGCGAGTATCCCTTCTGATTTGAGCCTTGAAAAAAAATCAGGAACGGCTGTTCATTAGGCATTTGAAATCATCAGTTGTGAATACTCAGTACCCAATGATTGTAAATGAAACTCGGAACCAAAAGGGTGACGTGCGAGAATCTGATTAGCGTAGAAAATTCAACGAGTCGTGAAACGATACCTTTCCGCAAAAAGTTCAACATTGCCAGTGCATCTAGTATCCTTATATATCCAAAAGATCTCCCACCCATGCGATGGTCGGACATAATAGATGATATAGCTTAATACCGCAGCAAGCCATTCTCTTCTACTCGAAGTACTTCTTCTTCTTTATAACTTTAATTATTACCATGTAGATGATGTTTACTATTTTATCTTTATTTCTTTCTAGAGTAGATGATGCCTAGAGATAGCAAATAAAATCGGAACGCTTTAGTCCAAGGTGAGCGAATGCGAAAACTCAAACGGAACTGATGAACTTGCCTAGTAACTAAGCTTAACCTCCTTTAACTGCAACTAACGTAAGATGCGAGTGGGACGGGAAAATGCTGTCTGAAGCACAGAACTGCAGACACTTATACAATATTCTTTTTCCTTTATACGCACTGTTTTCAAATTTGTTTTACTAATCACGAGTGAGTTTATTTATACAATTATAACGGGCGTAATAGCAAAGAAAATGTTAGGTAACCGGATAACATAGCCCGAGTGTCCGGAATGATCACGTGCAAAAGATAAGATAGGCTGAAATGCGCCAAATTCCTATTCTAGGGAATGTGCGCTTGGGAAAATTAGTGCATTTTTGCCTATTCCAAAGTTACTCTACTACTGGCCCAATAAAAAGCGTCGGATTTTGTTATTGATTTGACCAAACGTATTTTATAAACGAGATGAAAACCACGTGTTACAATTCAAAGGTAGATGTGAGTAAACTCAACCAACCAAGTGTTGTATCGATTTTGGTCTGGCCCGACGAATTCAACAATCTTACAAACTTTATTATTTGAAAAAAAACAGTAACAGATTGCGATAGTTTGTAACCATTCCCGTATGTAGGCCAAACTACACTTGATTCCAAAGCCATTTTCTGTGGAAAGAAAACCCAACTTAATGATACTTTGAATCGCTTTAAGGCCCCATTGGCGACGGTGAATTAGTGCACGCTTTTATCTAATCAGTTCTGCTTGACGCAAGCTCTACAATTGTCCCATCTTTTGTTTCTCCCACTACGGGGTAGCAAATTCGTTCCTTTTGTAACAATAAACAATCACTTTGGGTACCTAGTCTGATACCGAGTGGCGCCCCCACGTGAATTAGCAAAAGAATCACTGAGTCGCATCAGCAATCCCCTTTACGTTTCTCACACGTTTTGATCATTGTGCCTTGTCCGCGGTCGCATACACTCTTCGTTCCATTATCGTTAGTAAAAATAAGATAAAGTCGCTATCGTTACCGGAACATACTTATAAGAATACAACTTATTCAACTGATATCCATTTTAGTGTGAACCCGATCTGCACAATTATCAGGTTCAAATATTGTTTGTGCGCGATATTAAAATGGGGGTCACTGTGGCGAGAAATCGAACCGATTTGTTTGATCCCATTTGGGATTTCCCCGTTGACTGGAGCATTCGATTCCTCGTGTCTTTGTGAGATGTTAACATTTGCAATCCCCGTAAAGTGTGTCGCGTACAACGAATTGTGAAGCACCAAAAATTAAATTTTTATGTACTGCTTTCTTTTCGTCTTTCGACAATGAACATCCAAGCAAGCCGGAATATTGTTTACTCCTTCAACAAATGGACTGACCATCAGGAGTGAGCAGTTCCCAAATGGTTCATTCTGCTAAACTAAGATTATACGGGTGCATCCAACTGCTAGCCACATGATCGATACCTATGTTGCACCATATCATTAAAATTTTAAGTTATCACCTGATCCGGATGTCGAATAAGAAAGGACCCCGATAAGATTATGTTTCCGCACAAATGTTCATTCTGCAGGCTGCGTATCGACTTATTACTCCTTCAAAAATTCCCTACCTATTCTTGCAATTTTCAAATATCCAGCTGCAGGGAGACATCCTACTAACCGTAGGCTTTTCTTAAGGCGGTTGAAACCATGTTTGGTTCGGTGGGGCTCAGATTTCTGTAAGGTTGGAGGGGATTTACCTTGCCTTCGTTGTCTTAAACCGCGGAATACTTATCATCCTCATCGTCATCGTCCCTCGGCGTTGAACAGCCGGGTAAGTCCCACTGACCACTATCTTCCTCTAAGAGTTACACGCCGATAAGAGAAGAGTGAATATCCAAGGAGGACAGGGAGTGGACCTATATAGGCCAAAAAATGTCGTACTAGTCAACATAAGGAGTATTGTCTAACCATACAAACTTAGATCTTCCAATCATTTCGATTAGACAGAAAGTGAGAACATGATCACCACTGTTCACGTTTCATCGTCTTATTTTCCAATGTCTCCAGTCAATTGGTTGGTTGGTCTTTTATATCCTAAATATTAATACGGGAGACACCTACTATACCCCACTTCGCTGAACATTTTCCCATTCCTCGCTTCCCCGTCATCTGTTGCTCTCCACATGGCTTCTTCCAGTGCACGAGATAGACGGACAATAAGGCACGGTGTAGCAGACAACACTTGACCCAATCAATGAAGTCTCCTAAGCCGGATAGGTTGAGACAGATTATTCTCCGTACGCAAAAGGATCACTGATCTAGTTTACTCTTCGGTCCTCATCCAATGAATCCGGGTTTGATTTACAGCACATAGGGGCTGACCTGTTTTATTCATCTAATGATGGTACCCGAGATATTGTTATACAGTTTTGACGGACAGATATTCTGTGTTGAAGCGAGTAAGCCTAATCACGATGAATACAATGTTTTCAACCTTCTTTTTTAGTTGAAATGATTTAAAAGCCTTGAAAAAATTCTGCATTCATTCAAATCTTTGGATATACAAAATGAATTATGTAATGGGAAACACTGAGAATGTTCTAAATTTACCTGTCCCATATCTCACCAGCGCAATGCGCGTGGACTGATGCGAGATCTCCCACCAGAACTACCATTCCTTTGTCATGGATGGCAACAAATTATCCGAGTGTAGTCTAATTGATTATGCAAACCGTACTACGTGACCGTACACAAAAACCAACAAACGAACAAAATGGCGATGAACGTACGTGCGCGCGCGCATACACACACACACATACACACATATGGGATATTGTGCGTAGAAGAAAACGACACATACCCCCCCCCGGTATGTCTGAGATAGCAATCATTTCAGACAGCATTATGGTGCTCTTGTTGCCCAATTATATGTCCAACATATGAATTAATAATGCCCCAAATGATAGTGAAAACAACACGGTGTGACAACAATCACGGACAAGAAGGTGATAGTTTACGATTTTAGATCTCAGTTCTTGATCACCATTGGCAATAACTAGGCGGAGCTGGAACTAGAATACGATAATCTATCCAACAACAGAGAAATTCCGTAAATCATAGGAGCCAATCACTGCTGGAAAGAATATAGAGTGAAATTCCCAGCAATTTGCTCGTATTTTGCCTTTTTCGAGGTTTACTTCATACATGGAATTGGTTCTTTATACTGTGTTTCATTTTACGTGTAATAAAATGGGAACAAGTCACCTCCACTTGTGTGCGCGTCTACGCGGTTCGATGGACCAACCTTTTGCAAAATCCTCCACTCATAAGGTAGAAAGAGATGGAGGCTCCGTTATACTAACCGATTATCATTCTGGTGAGTACAGGGAAGCAGCTAGCTGGATCCATGAGCTAATACGCTCTTAATAACCTGGAAATCTGAGTAGGAAATGCTTATTCGTATCATTTCGACTGAATCTACCAAGCTAGATTATTATACAGCAAAACTGCGAACAAGACTCCATTCGACAAGTTTATTGTCTAGCTAGCAAAACTGCATCTCTCGGATAATTTCACTGTTTTTTTGCATGTTTTACCGGTAATGCTGATAGGATGATTGATTTGGGATTTATGCTGATTAATGTGTAGTGATTTCAAAAGCAGGACAAAAGAACGAAGTAAACGTGGTCTGCCCTAGTCCGTACCCGTTAGGATCTGATCATTTCCATATGTGTTATCCGAACCAGCTGGCAATGCAAATCGGTTACACGAATCGAACGACCAGTTCTGGGTCAGCGCAGCACAGTCGAGTTGAAGTATTAGTTTTGAGAACAACCAGGCGTAGTTTG
The DNA here is from genome assembly GCA_008360955.1 of Fasciolopsis buskii. Taxonomy (NCBI): domain Eukaryota; kingdom Metazoa; phylum Platyhelminthes; class Trematoda; order Plagiorchiida; family Fasciolidae; genus Fasciolopsis; species Fasciolopsis buskii. Next base: position 147,286 of record LUCM01006516.1, read on the forward strand.
AAACCGTATGGCAAATGCCTTCGTTGTTCTCAGATGTCAATGACAAAAGTCCTCCGACGTAGTACACAAGACTGTAAATACCGGTGAAAGACTCGTTATCCTCTGATTTGATCAGTCAACAGGGTGTGAGACTAAAAGTCAGTTAAAAACGTCAGTAAAATTTGAAAACCTGTGATCTCAAATTTATTCATGTGGTCTTACACCACAGGAAGCCATTCAACACTCCTAGGTTACCCTGGTAGACTCTGTTCAGTAATATCACCCATTTTGTTAAAGACCTGGAGACATTCCAACAACGAAACGCGAAGAATCACTGTGAAATCTCACGAGTAAAGAACATATTGTTATTGCGAGACCCGATAAACATTCAAAAGTTGTACTGTTGGACCAGCTATATTATACCAAGAAGATCGATAGCAAGCTTAGAGATATCAAAATTTATCAAGGTGCAAAAAGTAAAGAGAGGAAAATAGACTAATTGAAGAATAGCTGAATCTTTGCTTTGGGAATGGGAACAGAAGAGGTTAGGTATGAAAGCACTGGCTTAAGCAAAATCAACAAACGGGATCCAGTGCTCCACGTTCTTTTGGATTTCCGAAAATTCACACATCGGATGTATGACTGAGACCAATGCTGGATGTAAACAAACCTCCTCAACAAGAATCAGAGACGGTAAAGTTGATCAGATTACTGGAATGCGTTTGTAAAACATATTTCGTAATGCGCCTGTACGATTATTCCAGTAAGTCTTACAAGTTCGTAACATTGTGGGGAAATGTAACGTACCTACTAGGTCTGGAAGCATTGCTATCTGGGATTCCGTTGATAAGGGAGATTAAGTACCAAGGTGTCTTTGTCACCAGAGACAATAAAGCATTGGTCTCCCAGTAAACAGCCACGAATTACTGTTGTGATAGATTCTAAGAATTCAATTCCGTTTCAAAGGGGATAGTGCAGTCGGAGTGATAACGCGTTAGCTGTTAGGCTCCATCCTGGGCGTCATTTTGATGCTCACAGAGGGACTATGAACGTATTTCTCACATTTTTAAGTGGTGTTTTCATTCTGAAAAAAAGCGATCAAGATATGGATGAGTTATTGAATCTTTTTAGTCATGCACACTTAGCAAAATCATGTAAAAACTCACAGATATAAGCCTGGAACTATGCCACAAAAATAGAATCCGAAGTTACTTAATTTATGAAAAACCCAGATGGACCTAACAGGATGCAACTTTTCCATAGTTTTGTTCCACTGCAGTTTGAGTGAAATCTGGTGGGGGGCATTCGTGCACTCAAGAGAGAACGACAAAATATTTCCAGTTGATGGAGCCACGATTGATGAAAATCGTTATCCAGAGAGATGTGTTCAGAACAGTGGGCTGTGTTGGAAGGAATATGTAAAAGCTTTGAGAAATTCACTGTTCTCTGTTCATCCTACTTGGTTTTCCAGCCTTGTCTGTTGGCGTCATGCGTGACCGTGACTGTCACGCTGGTCGACGGAACTATCACTTTCTTCAAGTCGAGATTTGGACAGTCCTTTCGAATTTGATTTACGATTGTCTGACTGGGGGGCTAGGCCCCATAAGGTGGATGAATTTCAAATCTTAGAAATCTGTCTTATTTAAGTTTTACCATTTTAACTTGGCTCAGCTTGGTTCAAGTAGAAACGCCTCTCCGCTAATTGTACACAACTAGCAATGTTTCGTTTTTCTTACTGCCGGAGGCCTTGAAATTGACGTTGCCAGTCGGACTTTATTTTACTTATCTTTCATCATTATTCCACAGAATTATCCTAAAGGATAATTGTTTTCATACGTGGTTATTTTTTTAAATTTCCTATGGCTGACACCAAATTCCAGTGAATTTCATGCTTTCGGATATTCGATTAGAAGTCGAGTTAAACGCCTACCTCGGTTGGATCATGGGCACCAAAGAGAGCATCAAGTGAAATGGAGAGTTGATCTCAGTTTCTGTTGATTAGACAGAATGCATAAACCATCCAATTTATCTGTCATTGTGGGAACATTTACGGGGACATTTGATGCCGAAGCTAATTTTGCTTCCTAGAAGAGGTCAACATGAACCATCCAATAAACTTCAACAATAGAGCGTACGGCGCAAAAACTTTCTTCCTATCCATAGCGGTGTAAATCTTCCCGTCCTGTGTTCCACTCCAAAAGTTCGAATATTAACAGTACCCCAGTGCATTTCAAACCACGTTATCTTGGTGAATTTTGGCACGTTATTTCCCGTAGTATTTGCATTAGTCGTGATATGCTATGTAAGTACCCAATTTCGGACAGCTCTAACCATTTCATTGCTTAATTTGGCGAATCATTGCCCCTTAATTTGACTGACTCGACATCTACTGGTTTCCTCAATGTTGTACAACTTCTCACGAGTAACGACAGTTTTTGTGGTTTTACTTTAGCCAGATTTCTCATTATCTTGTAGGTCATTATGCACAGTATCGTAGGAACACCTAACGACTGTACCTTACTTCTTCATCCCAAGGTTTATTGTGAATGTAGTTTGTCAACCCGATCCCTATACCCTATTCTCATTGTAACTTGAATACACTGAGTGGTCTTTTAGGGTTAACCAGTTTTTCGGTCCTTTTATTCAGGATTTATCTCCATAGTGTGGACACGTAAGTGGCTATCATAACCTCTGATACGGCTTCGGTTGCCTCACTGAGACATATTACGTTCGACCTGATAGATTTTCGTCCCCGTAATTAAAGCGATTGCCTTGAACTAAAGAAAGAACATACTGAGACGGGTTGTGGTAAACCGTTGAAAATCTTCGTATTGTTATCGTAAATGGGACTAGAGGACGTAGTGCACTGGATGTCTTGGTAGGAAATGAATTGAAACTACTGAACAGCTCAAAAGTATGGTTGGACTCTGAAGTTCACGAGCTCAACCGTCAAATGTTCATTAGTTTCGTCCATTTTTCACTTCCCCTTCGGTTATTTTTCTTAAGAAACTGACCCCAGTTTCGAAGGGCCCAGTCCTAAGTACTTTGCTTCAAGTTGAATGCAATATTACGTTGACCGGACTTACTTTCTGCCCTTATTACTCAAAGCTTATGCATCCTCCCTTGAGTATCCGTTATTCAACATTTCCAGCATTTGTTTTTCGAACGGGACCACCTATTATTACTAGAAAAATGCTGGATTAATATCAATTAGGAAGAAAGAAATTGAAAAGCATCGTTCTTTTACCCGTTTCCCGGTTTCACTGAAGAGTATCTGTAAACATATCATGACTGTGTCCACGCAACTGGTATCCGCGATCGTTTTACTCTTCTGTAGATAGTGCGCGAGAATTTTGCGGACCCGATTACTTTAAACAATCTGCGTGAATGTTTGTAAAACCACATCCAGGTCGGTCTCTTTGGAAAGAAGTCCTTATTACTTTCAGTTATCTCAGGAAGCTAATTCCCTTCCTTAATCAAGTTAGCAACATCCCTATATTCACCTTTTTCGTTGGTTCCAAGCTGAATGGATTCCCGCTCAATTGCAAGGTGATTATCGAACGTGTTTACTTCACCTTTAATCTTCATTGTTTTCCAGCATCCATCCACTTTCATCCATCTCAGTTAGCAAGTAATAATTGATAAATCCGAAGTGATTCTTTGCCATAAATTTGATACAATCTTTCTTAGGCCGCACACTTTGAACCGATGTTCAGCAACTTGCAATGACAGTTTGTTCTTCACACTCTAGTATTGTTGCTGGTTTACTGTCCCGAAAAATTTTAATTCCCACTGGAGATTTTCAACTGATATGCCAATAAACACTAGTCATTTTCCTCACAATTCAACGGCTATTGTACCTTCATGTATGGGAACTCTTCTAATCCCAATCGTGCACGTTTATGTGTAAATCGCGAACTGGTAGTACGAGATACTAGAGCTCCTCTTCACTGACAGACAATGCTTTTAGCACTCACGTGCCTTCATTTGCTTTCAATCATGCCTCAATTTTATCCCAGTGGGCATTGATGTGCGATGCATCAGTTTCCCATGGCATTAGTTATATATTTTTTACGCCCGGGCTAAATATTCGCCCTTATCTGGTTGCATTAACGCGTTTTTTAGCTTAGCTTGACTTCTTCACTGTCCGCGATAATTTTAGCTGATTGGCTAAAATAGAAAAGCAGAAATTTTAGTCGAGAACCGTAAAATGCTCGTCGTTTACTCATCGTTATAATGAACGACGAACTCATCGAACTGCAGGATATGTTTTTTCCTGTTTTCGAAGCATTTGCAAACAGGAAAATTTCACTCTCCAATCAACCAATGAGCAATTTTTACTGGAAATCAACCTCCCGCAATTCGTTACTCCGTGCTTGTCATCCCATGCTGTCTCCTGTTAACATTGGCAACCTGTAAAAGTTGGTTATTAGATATTCACCTCAAAAGTCTGAACGTCTTGTCACATTTTCATGGTAATTCACGAGACAATTCCCTACCATTTATTTTACCATTGTGGGTTAACTGAAACGCTTACCTCTGGGCACATAAAGTAACTTATGAATGCAAATATGCGTTTCATACATTCAGTATTGTACAGAAACTTTATGGGCACTTAAATAGGCTTGGTGCTTGATCAAAATATTGCCCCTACCGCCCCCGGAAACGAGTTCATTTCCAGATTGGCTAACAAAATAATCAAGAGAGCAGATAATGCAGAAAAGCTGATGAATATCTTGACCGTTTAATTTGCGGTTATTTGTTAAATTTTGGGCACGATCCGTATTGTTGCCGTGTAATTCGAGAAGCACCTTCTCCGTGGGCCTGTCCAACTTGCAGATGTTAGCTGTGGCGAGACCGTACAATCGAGTAATTTTTCACGAAACGCTATCTCGAGAACGGTATTTGGTTTGCTAACTTCGTTACACGTCACTTGATAGTTTTTTCCACAGTTAAAGCTTTCCGGGTTCTTTAATTTAAGGATGTTAGATATCATAAAAATTCATCCACCAGACGGTATTGTAGCATCACTTACCATTAGAAACCATGAAAATACCATGCAACTGTTTTATAGTCAAGATCAGTTCATATCCATCGCGTCTAAACTGAGACGAGAATCTAGAACTAAAGATTGCCGGTCGTACTCCTTGGCCAATAGGCTAAATGGCCACGCCCGATAGGGTTCACTGAACTTTGCAAAGTTGTGCAGGCGCTCGATTCACAATCACTCGTCCCGCTTTCGAGTCGCAGTTCAGGCGGAGTGGGAAAACACTGGTGACAACTTCTAGCCTGGGGTGAAACAGCTGTGTAGAACTTCCATCGTTTCTTGTTAATTAGTTGAGCTATGAATCCCGGTGACGAATAAGTTTGCATTTAGCGACTTCTAAACAAAATGAAAAATCGTTGCCGGGGTGCGCAGGCAAATCACTGAATTGTCCTTCCATGAGATAAACCACTTTGTGCGTGCATGTGTGACAAGTTTCTTGGCTAATGACTACTGTTTGCGAGATAGCTTCAAAGACTTTGAAGAAATGCAGGCCGCTACCACAGTTAGCTGGGACAAGGGAGTATGGCATTTGCATTTGCATAGCATCTGGGCACTTGGTGAATGTTTGACGCATTTTCCTTTGTCAGTGAAAAGAGACATGTAATTGGTATACGCAACTATGTGGGCAAAGGAGGTTGAAAGGATCTAAAAATGACAGACAAATCTAACTGAATACCAAATCTCTGACAAAAGTGTTAAAGGTTCTTGCTGATTACCAGTCATCCATAAGTTACAAGTTTCAAAACCGATCAATCAGTGTATTCTGTGCAATATAAAACTAGCCAAAAACGGCAACTTAGATGTCTCCTATTTTCAATGGGAATTGGGACTTGATTGCCCATTAGGATAATGTTTGAATCGTGATCCCTGATATGTAACACGAGAAAACAGTGTTAGCCATAGGCGCAACTATGATGGGAACGCGGTAGGAATTTTAAGTCCTAACGTCTTCTGAAACGTCAAATCATTTAGCAGAACACGGAAACTAGGGACACCGCTGACATGCGAAAAAATGCAACAGAGACAGCAGTTTCTTCTCCAAACGTGGACACAATGGATTGTAACAGGGTTGGTGATGGCTACAAAAAGCAGTGGTAAAATGCAAACAATTGGTCTGAACTGATCGCACTAAATGTTTGCGATTTGGCGACATCTTTCCTTTTAGGAAGACGACAATCCGTCAAACGTTCGTGGCCTGTTTCCTTCTCTCTCTCTCTCTATCTGTCCATATTTTTCAGGCTACGAAAAACTGAAATAATACTGGCAAACAATGCGATCGTACCCAAACCAGTAGGTGGTATTATCTGTCCTACGTACCACGGCAAATCACATTTAGTATTATGCATAAGCATGATCACGAATAACGAAAAATGGACTTGTTGTTTTAAAATGTTTGGCCAGTCTGATCGAAAGGATAAAGTGTGATTGAACGCGCTGTGAAATGTACCAATAAGCTAGAGATTTATGGTATATTGATTGTTGGGTTTAGAAATTTTATTGTATCTAATCGTCTTGTGCTGTCTAACACTGTGCCCCACAAAAGTGACAAAAAAAACTAAGCAGTCGTGATTCTTTCTCTTCTTCATCAAGCTGTGAATTTGTTAATCGGTGGTGAAACAAAAAACGGGTAGATTTTGGTTGATTTCAGCTGATTTTTGTTCGTTCGAGTAGTTACGTGTTGAACACGATTGATGGTGCCGGATGTATTTGACGGTAAACATCTAGGCTTCCATACGATATTTGTTGGCTAAATGTTTGTTAAATTTCTTTCTTCTTACCATCTTCTCCGCTTTTGCATAACTGTTGTGTGGAATGTGCACGATGAAGTTCACGCGATACATTATTCTGCTATCAAATCAATCTTATATTAAATTAAAAGTGAGACACTATATGAGGATTTCATTTTTTCCCTATGCGAGAATTGACAGTAGAGTAGGTGGGAATTATTCGATGCACCAATTTCACCTCGCAAGTCAATGCATCCGATCAACCAACAGATGGTTTAGGACAATGACTGACCGACGTTCCATTTGATTCATCTGATTTGTTTAATTAATATTAATCTGGATGAGGTTTGACGGAATCTACTCAAAGATATTTTGTGCTTAGTTGAGTTGAACACTTTTATCAATTCTATTCTCCGTTCGTTCCGAACAAAGGGATACGATCTCTTTGACAACTTAAATTACTTCGCGCAATCTGTCGGGTATCTTTGGATGACCAATAAACCCGACCGTCGGTTTAGTTCAGATATGTCACATCATCTAGCATGGACTAGGGATTGCCAGTTAAAACTAAGTTTATCCCAAAGGAGTTCGTGGATTCAGTTTCCTGAATACAGAAGAAAACTGTGCTATCCACAGTGAAGTACTCTTGTTAATGAAAGATGAAATCGTTGATCGGCACTTTTTCGTGCTAGACTGCATATCTTAGGAAATTCTGCTACTAAAGTTAGTAGTGATGTTCTTCAAAATCGGACTAGTATGTGTCCGTTGAACGTGGTATAGAATCCATAGCAATTAGAGATGAATAAACTCACCATACTTAGCATTCTTATATTTACCGAAAGCGAACCTGTAATGTGTACTCCATATTTGTAAAACTGATGTGTAGGAAGATGATCAAATCGACTAAGGATTTGTCATCCGGTAAATTACAAAAGTTCGTAATTCAGATTCGTCGTTCATTTTGGTGGAAAATAGATTCACTCGTTCATCCGGCTCATTACCATCCTTGGATTTGAGGGACTTCATGTTGTTCTTGAGCAACGGGCAAATCTGCCGGTCTCACACCTCCCTCTCAAGTGGTGGTTATGCGGTATGTCACTTCCACAATATTCATGTTTGAAGCTTGTCAAAAAAGGTACATGTTACTAAGTAGACAACAGATACATTCCAATACTTGAGCTATTTATTGTTAAATGTGGGATGATCTATTTGACAACCAAGTTCGACGACCATACGTCCTGGGACATGAGCAAAAAGGCATCACGGCAGCACTTTTGCGAGCCCATTAGAAGTTTTCACAATTAATTATCCAACTATGTAATATAATGTTGCCTTTCGGAGCACGCCTTGACTGACCGAGCAACAACTGGTTGTGTTAGTCACTGGCTCGTTTTGCGAAAATTCCTTATATTACAATTTGCCCGCGCGTCACTCTTTACCGAAACGGACTTATTTTGCCGTGTGAATCTACTCTGATTTTTCCCATCCAAGACCGCATGCGCGTGTGAGTACACGCTGTCGTTGAAGCTGGGAGGCTGTTCTCATTCACGAACCACTCGGCAGAATGACTGTTCCGTTGTTAATCAACGCCAATTCATGTTCGATGAAAACACTTCTTACAATTTGTAATTTTATTTTTTTCAATGGCGTTTTCTATGCTGCTTTTTGGAACACAGAATTACTTTCCTATCTCATCAACGAGTGCCAAGTTGCGAAAAGGGATGTACTGTCCAGTCCATATAGGTTTTTATGGACTGATTGTTGATTTGTACCGTTCTGAGACGACTTAGTTGGATGTCAAACAACGTTGTTGTTATTCCGTTCTATTTTATTTATGTTCTTTATTTTACATTTGATTTGCTAAAGTTAAACATTGTCAACAGTTGAGTAGCACTCACCGAGAGATAGCCTACACAAAAATGTCATCCACACAATATTTGTATGCCTAAAGGTCTTGTATTGACGGTTCAAGTAAATCACTTCTTTCGAACTTTGTCACAGAAAATACGAGTTGAACGAGTACCAAGTGGATAAAATTTGCTACACGGTTCGTTTTGCGACAAAATTTGTTGTTAAGTTTAAATTGTAGATTTTACATGCATATGATCAATTATTCCTTCAGACCTTCTATTTGGGAGGTGTTTGCCTTTAGCTCACTATTCTCAAACGAGTCGATGTGATTGGAACATCGATAAAACGGAACTGAAATCTGGCAAAACCCTTTGCCGTCACTTTGCGTTTTATTGCTCCAATCAGTTGATGAGTGTTGTTTTGCTTTCGGGATTGTCTACGCATTTTCTTTCCAACAGAGTCTAAGAAGCTGCTCATCCACTTTGTCACTGTACGGTATGAATATCCGGATATGTCAAGGAAAAATCCGCTAAGGAACTCCGCCGTTTCCATTTAGTTTTAGCAAACCGTACATCTTCGGGATATTGGTTCCTCTGAGCCTAATCGGTTCAGGCAAGTTCAAATCTAGTCGGCCATTTTGTTTCAAGCCTCTCAGCGTGTTACACAAGGGTTTCCCTGTTTGGTATCTTGATAGTCTGAATTGTTAAGAATTATGTCTACACCATTGTGTCTGTTCATGCTTGCAAGTAGTCCACACTTCTCCGTAGCTCTTTTAACCGTCTATTTTGTTCCGACCTCCAGAATGCCTAGCACCTTGATGCTGGTGACAAGTACATACTGAAGTTGATATAAAGTTGGACAAATCCGTCTGTGACGACGAAAGTGAACTGGGTAGACAAAACGAAGACTTTCCAATTCTTCTTCTAAACCCACCTGTGTACACTTTAGTTCATCGGGCAGTAAACTTTATGCCCAAAAAATAAAACTTGAAAGATGTTTTGTCTAACTTGAGGTCAAGCAAACTGTGAACGGATACTGCGGTTTGTAGGTACCCAGTCGATGGCTCTGATCCTTCAACTAATTGCAAATGAACTTACATTTCTGTTACACCGGTTTGTGCCTGGCAGATTGAGCGTGATAATCAAACCATTGCTATTTTCCAACTATTAATTGATCGAGAAAGTAAGAAGTTATTGTAAATGTCCGTTTCATTCCGTAATACGCGAACACGCAGTGACACGTTCATTGAGATTGTCTTTGGATCATCGTGTTGAATACACATATCCGGCTTCGTCTTCACTCACATAATATGATGTTTCCTAAAGCTAAACTTAATAACATAGTCATCCAAGCTGTCACCAGCGCCAGTTGCCTGCTGGGCTTTACGTATTGATAAAATGTTTTCCGTACAGCCGGGACCTTGAGTTAGCCAAAATAACTAGCGCAAACTGATCGTGCCTAGAACGGTATACGGTCGGTGTTTTGCAGTTTAACTTAGCAAAATATCGCGTTTTAAGCACAGCTGAAGCCGCACGAATCGTCCTGTTAATCCTCGATGTCACGATTAAAAACAACTTGCAGTCGCTGTTAAACAGCCTTGGTTCTGGCCTCATTTCCAAGCGAAATATTAGACTAGTTAACACAATGCGTTCGTCCCATTGAGGATTATGTGAGATAATTCGTGAATCATTCACTCATCCACTTTTGACTGACTGATTCATTCTTATGAACGTTTTGTAATATAGTGTATTTGCTCCAACGTGTGGTGTAGCCGCATTGCTTTAGCCACGCATTACCCACTACTTCCCATTTTACATCCCGTAGGTATTCCGGTGGCATGAAGAAATTGATCAATTGGCCCATTTTTTCCAATCATTTTGAGGCGGAGTGTTTTTCTAAAATTCGTTCCATACGTTTTACTACAGAAGCGGGTTCCAACCGCGGTTCAGTTCGGCAGTTTGGTTAAGTCAACGATTCAGTGCTGATAAGATTGCAGAATTCGGAATGACAGTCAGTCCTAACCGTTTCTCTGGCAAAACTTTCTCAGCGACCAGTGATGGTCGTGCGGTTTAGTTATTATTCGTCCTCATGAGAGAAGGCCCTCATGTTGAATTAACGGGTTGGACTATGGATAATATCTAACCCATATCAAGTAAACAAATTAATCCAGCATAAACCGACTCCAGGTACATTGAGTTTCACCATATAGATTCAGACATTTGCCGGTAAGTGCATTCAGAATCTCTGCAACTCTTAAAGACAAGAAGGACCGGACGATGTAAAGAGTGTACCGAAAAATCGATGCACAGCGCTGAGTTATTAACATTATATCATTCACTTAAAAGTAATCCATTGAACCGTGACCTCTTCATGCTCGAAAACCCACCAGGTGTTGTGTTCAGCAACTTCCATTGCCTAGATCAGCACTGACAAACAAATATGCACATGCACACACAGACACACGCACAGAATACACTGCAGTATTGACTATCTTGAGAGGGGTGGAGACCCACACTGACAGGTACCGATCAAAATGTTAGGATGAATCCTACTCATAAGGGTTACGCGTGATGAACTTCACTGATGAGTTTAGTGATCTTAAATGTAACCGCTACTTTGGAGAACTGCTTGACTATTTAGTGTAATGGAAGGGGCAAGCCCCGTAATACTTAGTGCACACTAAACTGCAATGGGGAGTTGGGTGAAACTGAGAACCGACAACAATGAAGGTGAAAGTTGGAATGGCAGAGAATCACATGAGTTCCCGATTAGTCAGATGTGGTAACACGTCGAACGATTGCGCAATACCATCTATCACCAAAGACGTGGAGAAGAAGCGACGAACATCAATTTGCACGGAAAATACTACATTTTTTTCAAACAGTTTACTAACTAGACAGAATACCTGGTAATAAAGTGACTACCAGTTTATGAGCGGTTTAATTTTACATAATGATCGCCATTTACCACTAATGAAGGAATAAATCGGTCTCGATTTACAAATTATCACGATTGTGGTTTGAAATGCTTTCTTCCTGACTAACTTATAATTCAGGATCAATTACAAAGCTATAGTCAGGATCACATACACCGATCGGATCGTCACTATATATTAGGCTAACCAAAAGTAACTCCAATTCTGGTGTACCGGCGATGGTGATGGTTGATCCTCCCAAAAGAATGGTGGAAACCTTCGGACAAACCTTTTTGGAGTTTCTCACTAGAATCCCATTTGAATCAATAGGAGACTGAATGGGTGATAAGTCCATTTACGAAATCACTTGGTGATTCGTAGGAGGATTTTCATCGACCAGGCAAGGTCGGACCTCGTGTTCTATTTCTGAAGGTTAGTCTTGTCTGATCGACAAAAATCCTTCATTTGATTCTTAAATGGACTTTTCAACCGTTCACGCTCCCAGCGATTCAAATGAGATTGTAGCGAGAACCTAAGAAAGGAGCGCACTGGATTAGGCGTAGTAGGACAGAAGAATACCGGTTACACATAGGTGGAGAGTGGCAATAACCCAGAAACCGGTTATATGCTTCCGGAGGAATTTTGTTCATCTATCCGTATGCAAAATGTACTACTGGGAAGATGCACCGGAGTTTATGTGTGATCTTGCTGCGATTAATGGTGGATTATCTAGATATCTCCGTGGTTTGATGTACAATCTGCCCTCTCGGCCAACACACACACACACACACCGAATCCCTACTTGCGGGCAACTTTACAAACTCATCGATGGAGTCGAACTGAGAAACGAGTCTAACTGCGAAATGGAAGGAAGCCATCTGACCTAGATTACGCAGATGACGTTGTGTGCCTGTTCGAGTCTGCGGACCATGCACTACGGGCATCAGATAGACTCTCGAGTTCGGTCGCTCGGTTTGGCATGTGCTTCGCACCTTCAAAGTGCAAAGTGCTGTTGCAGGACTGGACGACAGCAGTATCGAACTTGGTGCTGAGCAGAGAGGAACGAACCACTGTAGGCCGTTTCACCTACCTTGGTAGCTGCGTGCCCAACGATGGTAGCTCGGGAGTGGAGGCAAATATGCGTATATCCAAAGCTTGAGCAACTTACCCTGGACTGAAGCACTTGTGGCGTCGGCCTGATATTTCACTGAATTTGAAAGGCCGTGTGTACTGTGCTGCAGTGCGTTCAGTTCAGTTCTGTTGTACGGTTGCGAGAGGTGGAGTATGCGGTTGGAGGTTTTCGACAACCGATGTTTACGTAGTGTGACTAGGATTGGATGGAGTGAACGGGTGAGTAATGTAGAAGTCAGGATATCATAACACGTTGTTTCATCGCACGAAACTTAGTAGACTACGCTGGCTGGGTCACGTGTTGCGTATGACGAACACTTCTGCTACACCGTGCCCTATTTTGTGTTCCTAAAGAACGGAAGAAGCTATGTGGGGACCAACAGATGACGTGGCAACGTGGGATGAGAAAATGTACAGCGAATTTAGGTAAAGTAGGTGTCTCATGCCTTCGTGGTTGGGGTCCGAAAGATTCGTCGACTTGCTGGCTGGAGACATTGAAGGATATGGCAGTGAACCATGAACAGTGACGATCTTGTTGTCATTTTCTATCGAATCAGATTGACTGAAAACACGTGCCCTTGTAGTTAGACTGTGTTTCGTGGGTTGGCTGCAGCAGCATCTTATTGTTTCCCGTCCATTCCCTGTTTCCCTTGGATATTCACTCTTTTTATGGAAACGTGTAATTCTGCAGAAACGTTAGCGGTCCGTGAGGCTTGCCTTGCTGTTTAAAGCTGAATGATGATGACATCGATGGAATTCTCCACAGCATCTTGGTTTAACAAACGTGACAAACAATCGGTTGAATAGTGACGGAAAAGCAAGTTCAATTCACACTGGTTGAGAACTGCAATCAAGTCTTGGCAGTGACGTGTGATGTCCGTGCTCTATGCAAGGTGATTTTATACGACGTGGGACAGTCAAAGGGACTTAGTATCAACGTGATGATTTATACTTGTTTTATTCAACCGGAGTCATCTGTACGTTATATTGCTGCGCGTACATAGTTTAATTCTCCTATGGGATATAAAATGCATTGCAAATCTATCCAGACATATTGTCTAATTAAATTGATTCTCTGTGGTGAAAGATCAATTAGGAACAGAGTCGTTTCTATAACGATAATTTTCTCTTGTTCACGCTTTCACTTTCCTAATGCAGTATGTTTGGCTAATAGGTGATCTGTCACGCTACATTTTCTTTTGTTCGGGTGTAACATATGTTTGACAAGCTTTCATTGGGAAACATGAGAAGGAACGGTGTTGGTTATTTTCAATGACAGTCTTCGAACAAGACAGTTCGATACTGTTTTCCGTAAAGTTTGACCGAAGACGGTATTATTCACTTGAAACCAGCAGCACACCGGACCATCGATCGGTAAAGTTTTTACTATTGACAGGCGGTTAAGATCGTCGTTGGTGTTATTTCCTACTGTTTCCATGGTTTTCTAGTTTCTTGTGGATTTATTGCAAACCCGTCTACTACTGATTTCCTGCCCATTCTGAGGATAAACTGTATATCGCTAGTATCAATTTTTTTGCCCAGAACGAATTCCAGCATATGACACACAGCTTTTTAGTGTCTACGCATTCAGGTGTATCACGATTTAATGGCGCATGGTAACTGTGTGTATGAGAAAGAGCAACCTTAGGCAAATGGATTAAAAATATAATTGTTACGAGAAGCGCATGGTGGAGACAGAAGCCTAACTGGTCTGCTCAGGTATGTTCCAGATGAATGAGTAGACGAATAGCGAGTTTCTTTGACAAAGAAATGTCCCCGAGAACTGGGTTGCAACAACTGGGTTACTAAGTTCCAGATTGTATTTTTATATTCCCCATCCCAGTTCTAATTCTTACATTGACACCGCGAAGACATCCTCACGTTTTTCGAGGAGGAAAATTACTAGTACCTTTGATTTTTATGAGTTTAATTGCCCTCTAAGCTTGTTATTTTCACAGATTGGAGTGGCGACGCTCATAGGAAAATTCAGCGTTAGCGAGACTAAGTCTACAGGGTTTCCTATGACAACACAATCATGCATTTATACTACTGTCATTAGCCAGATGATCATATTCCATAGAGGGTACGTTGCTGACATGACAATCGATGTTGTCGTTGTTGTCCAACATTCTTCCTGTTGTTGTTGTTGTTGTTGTTTTTTTACGGTCTTCCCCTTTTTCTTCACATCAAATTGTCGGTTTCAGTTATACTTGCATTATGAAAAAAACATATTTAGACAGACAAAAGGTGACGAACGATACGACAGCGCATTTACAGTTTATGCTAATCGCTGACAGCACATGACATGACGAATTTCTTTTGACTTACTGGTATACAAGTAGAGGCGATTGAAAAGTAATCTAAAAATCTCCTTCGTTGACATTCGTGCAGTTCTAGTACTTACGAGGTATGGTGAAACATCATCGAATAATAATCTGAATTCATTTACCACTGGCTTCCCCAAATATATTTTTATAGACTATAATAACACCGGTTAAATGTTAGGGACTTTGAATATTTTCGATCAAATCGACTGAAAATGTACAACAAAATCTTACTGGAATATGCAAATTTTGAAAATGCTTCCGGGTGAGCCTTAACATTTATACCAGATTAAATTTATATGCGATTACAAGCTAATCAAGATTAAATCTGTATTAATTGATTAAACACAATCATTTGTTAACTAGGGTGTTTTGCTCTATCTCTCGTCTAATAATCATGGTTGATTGGGAAAATAGGAAGTTTCGTTTGGGAATAATCTTCATTTACATCGATGATGACGCCATGTCAAGGTCATTCAAGTGCGACCGTGCGTTAAGCACTTGTGAAATTTTCATTGTAATGAAGCAGTGAACGAGAATCAGTAAAACCTGTTGGTTATTACCAATATTTTTCACGCTATTGTCCAGATAGAGTTCAACAGTATGCAAGCGTTCCAACCGTCCACGCATATGGAATGTGAATTAATCGTGCAATAAAGCAGGGAATATAATTATTCTGTTCAGTAATAGGGAATACTGAGACCTTTAATCTGGGAGACTCATTAATTTTGTTGTTCTATGCGTGCCAATCGATAACCTGCAAAACGCCTACAAAATCAGCTTTTCTCGGAGAACATTTTTCAAAGAAATTGGCACGTTTGCTTATTCCATGCAAACTTCTTCCTTTTTTTCTGGGATAACGAGAAGAGCCTTAGAAAGAGATCAGAAGAGAATGGACTAGAGTTCGGGGAAATTTCGTTTTTGTGGTGACGGAAATAATTTATTGATTCTAAAAACGTGGTCAGTTGAAAGAAACGACAGGTTTTTCCTCATTTGGGCCAAGGGCATGCTTCATGTAAGGTCATACTATGGCATAAATTTAGATCGTATCCGAAAAGGTACTTCATTTTCTGATCTGATTATTTAATGGATAACAAAACCAGCGGAATGTCGACGTGGAAATTTTTAAACTTCTTGGAATACGGCATGAAAGTAACTTCGTGCTGATTTATTAATTTGTCTATCTTGCTGTGATGGTTTGGTAGCCTGCACATCGTTGTCGCTAGCAGGCACTTCCAATCGGTCGTCTTGACTCAAGCTCAATCTCAAGCCGCTTAATCAAGCGAGAATGATCAAATGCTCTCTGGCCCGTCAAGATGACAGTTTACTTTATCTGTTACAGTCAAAAGGTTCACATGGTTCTAAACAGGATAGAGCTCATTGTCTGTTCACTCAGAGCTTCACCGCCGCTCGCCTTTGGGCTTGTCAAAAGTCACACTAATTTTAACTTATCTCAGAATTAGAGCGAAGGTTGGGTTCTCCACCTTGCTTCCTGGCTTGCAGTCGGGCAGGTATTTAGACCGCGCGTCATCCACCTGAGTGTAAACGGGCTTGTCGGACAGTGCCGAGTCTCAGAGGGGGCTAGATCCACCTTTACATTTTCAACATTCTGGTTATGCACTCGAATAAGTAGACTTTTATTGTCTGAATGTAAAGAACTCCAGCTGGATGGCTTTAAATTCTTA
This sequence comes from Fasciolopsis buskii, assembly GCA_008360955.1. Lineage (NCBI taxonomy): Eukaryota > Metazoa > Platyhelminthes > Trematoda > Plagiorchiida > Fasciolidae > Fasciolopsis > Fasciolopsis buskii. Next base: position 163,944 of record LUCM01006516.1, read on the forward strand.
TTAAAATTTCAGCCGGTGTGAGTTTTCTTGACCGGAAATAACAACGTTATCGGACATTTTCTTGTTCGAGTTTGCTTTCATAAAACGAAAATCATTACCAGTACCACATCAAGCTGAGCAAGAATCAAAATTGTCAGTCTGTTGTCTGTGACAAGATTTACCGCTGAGCTTGGTTGGAAAACCTACATTCCGTGGCCTGCAGCATCAGCTGGTTGAAATAATTCACAGACAATCAACAATTAACACATTTTTATGATTGGTACGTACACAGTTAAGTAAACTGTTATTCCGAAATATAGTTGAAACAGCACCAAAAATAGCTTAGATTCACCACATTGCTTGTGTTCGTGTTTGTGTGTGCATGTGTGTGTGTGTGTTTGTGTTTGAACGGGATGGGGTGCGATTGCTATTTATCTGGCACTTTGCTAAAGCCTAAAACAGATAAGGTGTTCATCACGATAAGTTCCCAGTGCATTGGGAAAACAAAAGACGCAAATCAGAGATCACAAACGGATGGGTGTTACACAGTGCACTTGAGGTATTACGCCTGTTGCTCGTCGCGCATTCCACGTTTACTCACACCTGAATACGAGTATTAGGATACGATCGTCTGCAAGCGTATAGGGGGGATGTTTTCTGGAAATTCCACAGATTTGAGAGTAAAAGAAAAGCGCAAGTTTTCGATTGCGAAGCGAGATTCTTCTCCTCAGCAATGATCATGAAAACGAAACTTAGATTTTCCAATTTTGCGCCAATATTCATTTGATCGTATCGGTCGCACGCGAACCAAACGAACAATGCAATAGCTTCAAACCGGTCCACTTTTTTGGTTTAATGCTAATAAGATGTGATAAGGGGAAAAAATCGGACGGTAACTACGCTTTTATCAAATGAATAGCTTCGAATTCGTATAAATTTGGAATGGGCACGAAGGTTTACTTTAAATCCAGACAGACGAAGAACAAAAAGTGGACGAGGATCTGCTCTGTTTTCATCACAACAAATAGGAATCGAAAGAAAATGCCCCAAAACGCATTCTGATCCCGTTTTGCGTGGACAGTGAAATCTAAAATCAGATGACTAATTTTGTCTGTGTCCCTCATTTACTAAGCTAAACGCTGTTTCGTACAATATATATGAAATAAACCGTTAATTTAATAAAAATCTTGGTAAATGTTCCCAGCTTAGTTTGCAAAGTCCAAAATTTTCCCCGTAAGAATTCCTCTGTGCTAAATTGAGTCAACACTTTGCAATACCATTCACGTCCCGACCACTTCCGATTTGGTTTCGAACGTTCATTCTCCATCAGCTTAGTGCTGGCATCCGATCAACGGCATTTCCTCACCAAGTGACTTGAAATCAACAAGGACGGGTCCTCTTTAAACGTCCAGCGGGGTTTATCATCATCTGCTGAGGAAAAGCCATTTTTCTAACGGATGCTTCTCGCCATGGTGACCGTTCACATTTTTTATGTTTTTACTTGTGCTCATAAGAAGCCAGCAATCCACTGTGCCGATACTTGTGCCTGATTGGATCGTAAATCTTGGCTGTTTCAGTAGTAAAATGACTGGTGATTGGAAGTTTCTAACCCATGATACCCGTACCTGAATTCTTCAAAGCCGAGCACTTTAACTGTCTCCTATGCTTTTCATACAGTTTCTTCCGGGATCTAGGCCGTCATCAGAAGTCTGATTTTCTGAAAGTTTAGTATTACCTCAATGCAATTGAAAATTAGTTTCCGTCGTCGGTCAGTTTGTTGGTTTTCATCGGGTTCTAATAGCTGAATTCGCCATTTACGTCTTAAACGTTTCTTTGTGAGCCGAGATGACATCGTCAGTGCAAGTGCGAAATTTTCTGTGGATGTCCTCCATTTATCAGATTGCGATTGTCTTTGACCTAGACCTGGAAACTGTGCGCATGTTTTTCACTTGATCTCTGTTGGTTTGACCTTTGAACTTTGATGAATCACGTTGAGCCTGAGAAGTTTGGTCCTTTTAGTTATGTGCCGTTGTTTTATTTTCCGTATTTGTGAATGTTGTGTGATTTACTTCCGTATTAAATTGATGTGGAGAAATTTTTGTTCCTTGCAACCCCGACGAAATAATTCAACTTCTTGCTCGAACAAATCGACGGTTTAGATGAACTCATTGTGAGGGTAGAGACTATCTAACCAGTCTAACAGCTTTCACTGTCATTCATCTCCAGTAAGCAAACACGGTATCCTCTATTACCAGGCCGAATGATACCAGGGCAAAGTACACTGTTCCGGTGATGTCGACAAAAATTGAAATCGTAACCACTTCTTACCATCTCCCCGAAAAAGTGGTTGACTGAAATTGATGGGTTGCAACAGATTCACGCCTAATTTTCAAACAAATAGTTGCAAGCTGTGCTTGTGAATAATAATAAAACCTTCCTTAAAAGAACCCTCGAGTAGGACGACCATATGCAACGTTTGATGGACTATGTCGTTTAGACGAAGAATTATCTTCTGTTAGTCCTCCTCTAGCTTCAACGGTACTAAATGCCCAAAAAGGGATTAGAACGCTCAGTTTTATTCTGTTAATGTCTACGCACAGGGGAGTGTTCATCAGTGACAGATCATCATCCGTTCCGGTTATCGATGCAACTGTAGAAAATACTGATCACTAGACACTAAACCCTTCTGTCTTGAGCTAAAATTCACATGGCATTGAAGGATCAATAAATCGTGTGCAAATCACTGGTGAAAAGTTGTACTCTATACCATTCACCACACTATTTCGGATCACTGTCAGTATTATCAAGAATCACGTGGAAAATACCATTAAATATCATTCGGCTGACTTGATAAGTTCTCGTTTGTGTATTCCTCAAAATTGATCCACATTACACGGGTGAATTTGTGAGTGCCTATTGTCAGGTATATTCATTGTCTATGCATTACTCTACACACTTCAAGTAAATATTTGCTTGAGAATACAAAAGGTCATTACCGAAATAAATTAGTGACCAAGAAAGTGCAATTCATTCACCGAATTACCAACGGAAGGATAGACCTGGGTGACAATGGTTGTTCCGCTTGTGCTTTTAGTGAACTCGCTCAATAAGTGTGCGTCAAAACTTGGTGCACGTTTTGGGAAACTGCATTAATGTCCTTCTTCACTAGTCACACCAAACTGTCACTTGTCATGAAAATCTGTTCACGATTCAAATACCGCCATGATCTTCTTACTGTTATGTCTGATCAAAGTCACTTTGCGACAAAGAGAATTCCAGTTAGTCGGTCGTCAACACATGCCGAGGTATATGCGGCGGCAAATCGGTCAATAGCTGTAATCAACTAAAGTCAAAGAATCGTCGATCAAGATACGGTTCGTGCTCTTATGAAAAGATGTGACCAAAGCAGTCCATGCTTGCACAACGTGAGCTGAACACCATTGGAACTACTCGACGAGCGTGTGCCAGTAGTGGAAAATGGGATAAATATCACATTCGGATAACATATGATAATGCCTACTCCCAAATGTTGAGGAAAAGGATAGAAAAATTGCAAAGACTGAATCATCTTTCTTCTGCTGCGACGCGCAAACTGAATGAACAATGAAAATGGACTCCGCAAGAATATTTGCCAGTTAAATGCTCGTTTATCTCCGTGCATTTAGATGGGTGCAAAAGGTACCCGATTGCAGTTTGTAAATACCAGGACCAAATGATGTATTGGTTTCAATTGTGAATGATATAATGTTAATAACACAGCGTTGTTGCGCCAACGTTTCGACTACCGTGGGTAGTCTTTCTCAAGGCAAGTTTTACAGCGAGAATGGCGCTTCATAATGTCAAGAGTTTGGTTGACGTTCGATTACCTCTGCCTATCCTATATCAAATTGTTCTACCAAGTTGTTAGAAAGAAATATCCGGAAAAGAAAAAGAAAGGAACTCTTTGGTAGCAATTAGCTTCTAATGTTCCTCTGAGGCTGTTCACAACATTATCAGGACTCCCAGACACGAAACCTTACGAACAATACGATCGTTTGGTAACTCGTCAGTACTGACACTGCCACCCGGGCGATTAAGTCGTGGATTAGCACTCTCATTAAGTTGTGTAATGTTCAAGTGTATGGTTTATCTAGGGTCACCTGCAGTTGAAACACACTCAGTGGCAACCTATATCAATCTGATATTTGACTGACACACAGAGGTTTAGTGCCATTCAATGGTATTTTCAAAAACTTTCCGGCTTCCCACTAAAAAACAGCGTCGTGTATGAGCAACAGTAGAAAACAAAAATATTATTTGTGTGTATTCGAAATGGTCACACGGATAATTTATATAAGTTCACCATATTTCTACTTCAAAGACTTTTGAATAGATTACAATATTACAGTTTTTAATATATTACATTTTGTCGAGTTAGAAATGGTTATTGTGTGATTTGCAATTGTCACAAATCACACAACGTGGCTGCGTGGACGAACGGAAAAACGAAAATACCATGACAATAATCACTGGAATTTGTCGAAATGACCGTCTGACTTGGCTTGTTCCTCACGTACACAATGATCAAGTAAGCTTTGTTTTGAGGCAACTATTAAATCTGACCAGGATGTTCGAAAATTTCAAGAACACCGAATTGGTAACCCCTTTGGAGACCGTGGTGAACTTGTTTTACTCCGATCTGAAGGAGACCGCATGATGAGTTGACAAACTGATTCCGTTTGATGGACAAATTAACTGATCAAGTGATGATAACCTTATTGAGATTCAAAAAACGGGTCATACTCGACGGACATGTAATAAACCATTTCTGATCTATCAAATTGCTGTGGGTGTTACTCGGTTATCAGATTGGTAGATATCATTGAACACGCAAAATTATTTGGGTTGCAGGTCACGTGGCCCAAGGGATGTATGGAGAAATCCGGACGAAAACCAGATCTGTGTTATCTGATTACAATTGTAACTTTAACACAACTTTCCAACTAACAATCTCTTTGGATGACAAATTATGTTGAAGCAATGGAAACTAATAAAAATCAATCGATTCTAAAAAATTAATGATCTCATACTTATCTCGCCTTTACACACCGTTTCACAGAATGGATGCAAAAAGTGGTCACTTGGTGTTCATAAACCCTTCCAATCTTAAAGCTGTACTCGAGGATCGCGACGAAATTCAGAATTATCGATCGCGCAAATTTATGTTTACCATAACATGGTCTCGTAGGTCTGTGAACTATGCAGAAAGTGTACGAACTGAAAAAAGTAGTTTTGCGGAACAAAATAGAGTAAAATGATCTCATGTCGGTTGTTTGCAAGATGTGCATGAAGGAATTCTACCAAGGCTCTGTGTCGGTCACTGGTGAAGAGTTATGTAGATATTACTTATTCTCAAAAGTAGCTATTTCCTCAGCGGACATTGAACTCCAACTTGGTCGACACTGGACTCGTTGGACCAAGAACAACAATTTGTGATTAAATAAAATATAATTTTCATTGCTTAAATTATCCACCAAAAGTCCTTAAGGAAATTTGATGATTAGCCCGCGAACAAATCCAAATACGTTCATCGAGCTGGTTCGTCTTCAGTCACATTGTCTCACTTTTGCTTAGTTCGTTGGTCGTTGAACTGCCTTTGGCAGTAAACTCAAGATTTTGAACAAAAGTAACACCCAAATTATTTATAATCATTCCGATTATTGGATCTTTTTGTGCAATATTTATGCACGCAAATCTTCGATGGGTAGAGGTTTGAACTTGCGGCTAATCTGTATCAAATCGTCCAACTTGGAGTTTTGAAACAGCGTGTTCCCAACTCACAAAGCAAATTAAATTGACTGGGCCGAAACGCGGTTTTGTCTCGGCGTCAGCAATCGGTTGTCTAAAGATTCAGAATCATGTGGTTCTATTGTACTCCCAGGATGACAGGATGTCGAGCTTCAGTCGGCTGAACGTAAATAATTTATTAAATTTGACATTTCCATTCACAAATAAACGTTTTTTTCTAAACAATCACAAATCCATGGCACAGAGCGTTAAGAATTGCATAACGGTAAATTCAGCAGACAGTTTCATTTGTGAAACAAATTCGTGAAATCTCGTGTAATTCGGTATAGTTGAGACAAAAAATCCCCTCAGGATTGTGCACAAGAGTACATTCAAACGAGAAGTGAACTGTTCTTGGTCACAGCATTCAATATGCAATTTGTAGTACCAGATAAAGTAAATCAAAGTGTTACTGGATTGGTTTGGACTGATCGGTTGTGTGCATCTAACAGGGAAAAATATTGGCCGGGCAATTTGGTGTTATATCGTCGTGATGACCTCCTGGTCTATTTCACTTAGAATTGCTTAGAATTATCGATCCGCCCCATTCTTTAATGTCTGGATAGAGTCCGTTTGCTGATGATTCTTGCTTCCTAGCAATAATTGTTCTTGCACTATGATTGATACAAAATACCCGGTTTCCGGCCCAGGCACTATGATAGCAAGTTGTGTGAACGAACGAATTCACTTCATGCAACTCAAGCCGCTTAGACTCCCAGAGTGTATTGTTAGAGAACCACGTACACACATACAGGTGAACCAACACACAAAACTAAGGTATCAGTTACCATACCACTTTCTGCCTTCTTTCAGGAAAATGACAAAACTATTTGAATTTACATTAAAAAATATTCGGAATTTGGTAAGATTATGTCATTGTACTGCATAACTTTTCAAGAGTGCATTAGCACGCAGATTTCAGAACAATGTATGGATAAAAACGGTGTGCCCCAAAGTACGTACGCATACATGCGTTCGTGTACGGTGGGCGGGTTAAGTTCCAGATCTAGGCAAACGAAAAATGAAAGAGTCAGGTGAATGACATATCCCAGTAGTTTCAATATAATTCCAAGTAATTTTAACATCTAAATGAAAATTTCTGCTTTTGACATTAGAAAACAAATTACCAAACAAGCATGTATTCGACGCTTGACAACTGGCTAAATGCGGCACATTTTATTAATTGTGGGATAAAATGTTTTAAAAATACTGGCAGAAAAGAGAAAATTTGAAAGATCTGGCAAGATAGATGTCATGTGTGAACGATAATATTTGTGTTGATGAATGTCGTGTCGGTCCCACTGGGTCACCGGTCAACCATCTCTATCTTGTGTCGATGGTCGAGGCAGATACTGTCGACGTGGGGTGTTTAACCAGGTATGAAGTACCGAAAAAAAGCTTGTATACTACTCCGTTTTCTAATCTTGACAGTTCCAAAATGGCATGGAATGTGGTATGTCAAGGGATTCATTCAGGCGACCAGAGGATTTGGTCAAAAATGTGACATTTTTTGCTCATTTTCGTGAGTTTAACCTACCAACTTAGAAATGACTCATATCATATCTATCAAGTAATCAAAATGTGCAAGTTGCATGAACGCTTTCCATTCACTGGAGAATTGATAATTAATAAATCTTGTTCTCATAGGCCTGGTGTGTTTCCCTAGAAAGTCGAAGATGTCTCCATTTAGGTTTTGTTTCGTGATCAAACACAGTTTTATTCCTAGGAATCCGAAAAAAAATCCACCGCCAGACCGCCTTAAGCATCATCATGAAAGGAACCGATTGTATGCCATAAAGAGCTCTTGCTCTTTGTTGGATAGAACAGCGGGAATGATTTTGTAAAAAAATGTACGACAAAGAAACGCATATTTTAAATTTGTGTTCTGTATTGTAGTTTGACTGGAAATGAACTCAAAATCATCCATAAAACACTGCTTCCCGATAGGTGCTCAGGTGTCAACTTGACTTTGTTACTTTTGCTTTCATGTTAAACGAAGACGGTGAAATATTTCCAGACGAGAAAATCAAAAATCATAGAGGAACATTGGCATTATTTCAATGGAAATATCAAGTTGTCAAATAGTAATAGTTTTACAGTGTCTTGGTTTGTACATAATATGATTGGCGAGCTGAAAACAAATTTCACAGCTTCGTCGTGCCCGTGATAAGCGGTTATTTTGAGAAACCATTTGTTTGCAAGCATTCTCGGTTGTGTGACGGTCCCTAGGTGTACCCAAAGGGTAGTTAGACTAAAACTGACAAGTTCTTTTCTTCTACCGCTGGGATTTTGGTTTCCTCGGTTGTTGACACCAGATCGGATTACAAAGATAAAATTGACCAGCATTCGTCAGTCTTTCTGCACCCGATGTTGTTAGTGACACTCAACACTGTGGTCTGTTCAACCGCGTTGTCAAAATACCCGTCTGGCCGAGTACAATGTGCTCCATAATGAACGGTTTCTTCTTGTACTAGGGTTACAAAAATAGTTGCGCGTTAGTACGTCCACCACGATGTCCTAACTATTTCGATTCATTCTGGTCAGGTCTAAATTTTGTTATTCTTATCAATGCGGTCAAAAGTAAATAATGTATCTTTTTATCACTTCAAACTAGTTGAATGACACGACCATGACAACATTTGACTGTTCTCCGAATCACTCATCCCAGGCTCTGTGTCGAAAACTGAATATGATTCATCATGCGGTATTCAAACTCTGCTCAGTGTTAAAAACCTGGGGATTTAAATCCAAATGTGTTACTCGTAGAGCAATCTGTCGGTGGGTCATCCGTCCACTTTGACCGATAAGTGTAGAACTAGGAGTCCAGGACGTCACGATGGTCAGATCAGTCGGAATCGTTTTCAATGATTCTGCCGAATTTCACCGACGCATCATGTGTTACGAACTGAACACTGCACGACAGTAAACCCCGACGAGACAGCATCTGCCTGCGCGAAGCTTATGGGCTGCCAATGTACTGAAGAAAACTTGCGCATGTCAACTATTTTTCCACGTGAATAGTAGAAGATTAGTTCTGAGCATAACATTAACCAATTAGGGAGTAAATAAAGCTCAATTTCGAAACGGAGAAACTACGACGAACAAATTCCACCACTATCTGTCCGTGATTCCTCGACAATGGGTCTGCCTGGATAATCAGAATCGAAGACCAATTTTACTCAATGATGGTTACCGGCGGAGGCCAAGCGGATAAGGTCGTGGCGTTTGGACGTCAGTGTCGCGGATTCGGATCCTACCACCACCGGTCAACTTCCCCACTTAGCAGCCCTCTACTGGCCGCGGCCCCCTTCCTGAAAATTGATGTAAATTGTTGTTTCCTTAATAAAGAAAGGAAAAAAATAAAAGGCAAAAGGCTAAGGTCAGAAATAATAGTCATACCTTTTGATTCTTTCGTTTGCAACAATCACTTTTCTCCGTTCATTTACGGTCTACGTGAACTGTCGAAGTCAGACAGTAAACATCAAGTTGTGTCAACCGAAATTGCGCTGATTCGAATCGTTCCTCGGACTGTCGACTTACTCATTTGGCGACGGATGCTTGCACGAATTTTCTTCCCAAAAAAGAAACACATATTTCACCTTAGTAATGAGACGTGTAAAACGATGAAATAAGGAAGAAGATGAACTTGCTTGGTGTCTTTTTTGGTTTTTGAAAGTAGCACAGACAAAATGGATGTTTATTTTTGAAACAGTTTGTGTTTCCGCGTTGCCCGTGATCGAGGGTAAGCCCCAAAGTTTATTATTCGATAAAAAAGTTTACAACGTATGCTGTATGGTGTAAGGCCTTGTGAAGAGATATTATTGTGACAAGATTTTTAATCCACCTTGTGTAGTACCAGCCATGACAAAACATCAGACCATAGAAAGTTCTTCGGTTGCGCCGTTTTGCACGATCGCCAAACATGTACGACATCGAGTGCAATTCATCATCCTAATAGAGGGCTGACTGATGATAACGGCTGTGGGCAAGCGATCGATGTTGCGCTGTTCAAAATTGAAGGCCTTGGGTTTAAATCCTTCCATCACCATTCATTTGTCTGTTCGCAAGTTTTTCAACGGCCACTTTTGCTTTCAGAAACATTGCATTTCTTCGGGTAAAGATTATCTAACATATTATTAAAGAAAATTATAGAAATATATCACATTCATATGCGTGCTATTTGAAGGCATATAATTTGCGGTCCGCCTGCATTCCTTTCCATTCAAATGGACCAAAAAGTGTCCTGAGACGGTGATTTCAGGTTTTGTCTTATTACACCTCTAGTTGAACAGTGGAAAATCACACAGATGCGCATAGACAACGTGAGAACTGGTGTTTGGATGGTTCAGAAGGTTATTTTGGATGGATTTTGGCAAATCTTCGATGAAGAATGCCACCATGAGATCAATCAGCATGATTCGTTTTCCTTGAATTTTGGAGATATAACGGCATCACGAATATAGTTTTTGTTATAAGGCTCAAACCGAGTAAAATGTGCAAGAAAGTTACTATGATCATGGAGGAATCCGTGGGGTTGATACAGCACTCGCTACCACTGGATAGATTAGGACAGTGCACTATTCGGACAGTTCTGCATCACAGGTTCAGTCAAACTTCAAGGATAGCTCAGCAAAATGTAATTGTTTTGTTTAGTGAACAGTCGGATTTGGTGGGTCGTTCTCAGTTCGGAACAGTCTAGTCGAAATGTTAGCAACAGTGATCAAATGGTGATTGTCGGGATTTCTCTTAATTTGAATTTTGCCAGTTCGAATCCTCACACTCTCGGTCAGCTTCGTCTGTTGGCCGACTCCAATTCCCAAAAGCCACGTACATTATCGTTTCGTCAATAAAAGAGGCGAAAAAATGCTAAGTGTAAAAGCTATGGTGATAATTTCCCTAGCAATCGACAATGAATCGGTTTTTACAATGAACCTTCCTTATACGTCTGTAAATGGGTGTATGGTCGTGGATAGGAAGATGCGAAATTCGTGAGGATTTAGAACAGTTTTATCGATTAGCAACTGCATACCAAATCCGTTTACTTGACACAAGGGAGGATGACAGGGGCACGATTGGAAAGGTATATACTCAAATTTGTGCATTCTAAAAAGCCTAGAAGGATCAAGACAGACAAATCTGGAACAGACAGTTGCATAGGACTTTCGGCTTAGTGGAACAGAGGCATAAATCAGTAACAGGTTAACTGTGGTTACAATATAGAGGGCTTGCTGTGTTTGGTTTCGTGGTGGCTTGGAATCTCAAATACGAAGACAAAAAATGCTCTCCGATTAAAAAGCTTGGCAAGAAAAGCGTGTTGGAGTTTTGCCCCTTTGCATATCATTTTACCTAATCAATATTTAATGTCCTAGTAGGGTACTATTTTCCAGTGATATTTTGAAGATGGATTTGAACGGAAAAGCAACGAGACCATACACGGTTGATAAGAACGAGGAAAATACAAAATGAATTTTGATGGAAACATAAATCTCGTTTGTGACTTGGGAAAGCTGGAAAGGTGTTTGGAATCATTCAAATGACTATAACTGGGCCTTGATCGAAACTGATTGTTTAGCAAAAGTACTCTTTACTATCATCGCAGTGTTCAGGAGTACAGTGGTTGTAATCCAGTAAAATGTTTTCGGAACCAAAAACTTCTGTCGATAAGACATGCTCTCGAGAAAGTTTCTTGCTTGTTCACCAGCAAACAACTTACGGAATGCACCTTTGTACGTGGGTATGCAGTGCACATGGGCGTTATGCCTTTCTTGTCTCGTCGTCTAAGTTAGAACAGAACGATCTTCTTACCCGGAGACGACGGTATTGTTGAGATAAAACAGTTTTCGGAAACCGAAAATGAGATGTGACGAGGTAATTTAAACTAAATTAATATATCTGAGGCGATTGCTAACCTCGTAAGGAATCTTGGATCCAAAATCAAAATTTACGGGCCAGTATGGCTCTGTTTTGGAAATCCGTTATAAGGTGAAATTGAACATCGACGAATTCCAACGGTTTCTACCCATTGGTCACCGCTGACCAAGGGATCCACTGTCTACAGCAATAGCGAAGTAAGTTCTGAACGTTTCGCAAGGCTTAATTCAACTACAACATTAAGAAGATGCTGAAAGGCGAGAAAGCAAACCAAATTCAATCAATTTTGTTGCTCAACTGGTCTAAACTGCGAAGTACAGGAATTCAAACAATCGTCAGCCTTAGGGTTACGAAGGCTCAACTAACGAGGGTAGTGCATCGGTTTGTCCCTACTGAGTGTTATGCTCAACAAGGCTAATGACAACCGTGCGAAGGAGAGTAGCGTGGATTTCATTTGATTAGTTAAAATCAATAAAATCTTGATCACAAGTGTGAAAGAAAAACAAGGATACTCACGGACAAGGAGCTTGAAATCCATTCTCGCAGTCTACGCCCAGAGTTCGTCGATCATACAAAGACATCCTGTCTTTGTGTGATTTGAAACCCACCGTATTGGCGTCAAGTTAATCTTAAAAACTGCACAGCTGACAGAAGTCGATATTTATTAAATTTACAACCAAATGGGCAAATCTTGATCACATACGCCATGCGGATCATAAACAAGTGTTGCTAAGCATTTATTGGAAATCATTTAGGAATGGACAGAAAAAGATACAGTTCGTATTGGTTGTGCATTGCTGTAATTATAATACTTGGAATACGAGTAGGATGTCCGACTTACAACATTAGGGCATGGGTACGTACTGGAAAGTCTCGGACACAAACTGCACAGTTCGAGAAAATGAGAAGACCAGTTTAGCTGAAAGAAATGTTGATCTATTTTGCGCAACATGTGTAAAATCCAAAAAATATTCCCTGGTGCAATTTCTTCGAGCCAGTGATACATGAAACACGTTTGAACTTGTTTTTCGTCGGTTTCCGTGATTTCGTTTGGGTTAAAGAAGTACCGCCCCGGATCGTTTCATATAATTTTTCGGCACAATCTTTGCAGCTACTCACGAGGAACTATTGCCTCTCTATCTCGAACTGCACTAGAAGTTTTCTAGATCCGTCAGATTAAGAAAGCCGTTTTCGTGATTTTTGTTTGCGAAATGTCACCGAGGCAGACATACACGTACACGAAACGCCAACATTCATCAGCTTATCTCCAACCTCGTATTCTTTGGCTAAACTGAATTTTCCCGGAACATGTTTTTGGAGCACAGAATCACGCCATGTGGCGGTTGTGACAGGAGAAAAGCGAAAATATGTTCCGAAATCAGAGTGACCCTACTTAGCACGATCAATATGGTTGGTAAGTCAATTCGTGCACAGTCGCCCTTTTGCACGAGTGCATCAATGAACGCACCAAATATATCATTTTCCAAACGTCTACTTCTCCCTTAGTCAACATCTGTTTAACATTTGTTTAACGCGGATAATGATTTGTGCTTCTGACCGAAAAGCTTTGGAATACTTTTAGAATAGGCATCCGAAAGGTCTTAAACCAAATAAAATATCGACTGGAAACTGGCTGTTGTCCTTGAGTAAGCTAATAAGTTTGGAGGAAAGAAAGTGAATTCACTTGCTTTTCTACAAAAACGGACGGGAAGTCTCAAATAATCACTTCGGTTATCAGTAAGAAATGAATTCGCTTAAGGACGTGTTGGCCGGAGCTTAGTTTTCTTACGACAATAATTCTAACTAACCGCCAAAGTTTGCTAGTTATACCCGATTGGATGTGGGTGCGTCGTTTGTATGCGCAAGTTTATTCAATTCTCGCTCCGGCTACTAACAAGCAGAATTGAAACCACATCTGAAAACAGTTGTGTTGACTAGTTTCCATTAACTACAAAACGTTAGTTATAGTTTCGTGAGAATAAATACCGTCCACGGGCCATTCTGTAAGTGACATTCAAAGCTGACTGTGAACAACTTCAGAATACATCAAACAGAGGCAAATGCATTACAGATCACTCTCAAGCAAGAACGGGCAAATAATGACCAGGGGACTAGTACAGGTCTTGAAAGTAGTATGCTGATAAACTTCAAAATGGCTCTGTGGCAACAAACATACTACTGATAAATGTAGCTTTCCTTACGCTGATTGTGAATGATGTTCCGATGTTTGCCCAGATTTGGTAATTTAGATTTACAGGTGTTTTCTTTGCCCCGTTCAATTGTTTTCTCTAATCTTTATCCAATGAATGTATGCTGCATTGGATAGGTTTTGTTCATCCCAAATCTCTGAACTGTTCAAGACAGAGGAAGAAGCTTGAATCAGTGCTAACAAACGATCGATTGCCTTCAAACACACAGGCAATGAGTATCACGTGCTTTTGGACCGAAGGGATGAGAACCCAACACAACGTTAGACGTCGTGAAGGGGTATGAATTTCAGGGTTAAACATCAGCCTCTTCCGTAAGAGCACTATGATTTGTGATTGAATTGTCAGACTGCCACAATATTAGAATTTCTAGTGCTTTTTCTAATTAGTCAATTTAACGCGGTCATTGCGGTTGACAGACTAATTCAATGGGACGTCATGCTGGTTTCGCTGACTGAATGACACTGTTGTTCTACTCAAATTCTTGACTGTAGTCCGTTTGTCCAAAGACTATGTGCACAATAAACCCCAATGACGAAATTTCTTGTTAGCCTGAAGTGAATGCTAGTCAAAAATGACCGTTATTGTTTGAAGAATAGCGTTTGGAATTGTGATGAACATTTGATGTGATTTGAAAAGCAAGTCTTCCTCGTAGTGACTGCTACGCTAACCAGAACTGTTTTCACCATTACTGATTGACGAATAACGTCGCCACTCTATAGTATTTACAATTCCTGCGAATTATTTTGATGCGTATATTTAACCAAAACTATGAATTTAATAACTAGATAACTGTACGACTTCTAGAGTTGACCCCATCCACCTACCCGAGTACCATTGCGACGGTCATTTTGCATCGCGGCCTGCAGTCAACCTCTTTTGGTGCTTTCCTTAGAGACCATGATTTTATAGTCCTGTTGGAAAAAACGAGGACTTCAGAATACGATTACTTACGTAAAGTTGACGGTTTGCATTCCACAAAAGCTCGAGGAAGGTACAGTGTTACACAAGAGGACCCGGTCAATAAGGAAGTTCAAGGTACTCATTATTTCAGTCAACACGCTCTCGTGGAAATGACTGACTGAATCTTTCAAAATAGTGTCACATGCGTTAAGAAACACAAAAGTGAAACAGTGCAATTCACTTCAAATCGAGGTTTACCGAAACCGGCACGGCAGAAGGTAATCACAAGCATTAATCAAACATAGCACATACCCATCTTCTAACATCTTCTAATTGTGAATGATATAATGTTAATAACACAGAGTTGTTGGTAGATGTAATGCATCAACATTTCGACTAACGTGGGTAGTCTTTCTCGAGGCACGTTTTACAGACAAATGCTGTGTTATTAACATTATACCATTCACAATAAAAACCAATACATGGTACATTGATCTTTCGATACACTGAATACGTCCTTCGGTCCTGATGTTTGCATACCCATCTTCAGTTAGAAAATCAGGTCATAGGCTAAAACGCAAGCAAAATAAAGCCATCAGTAAATGAATATTTTACATTTGCAATTAACTACCGAATTTTTTAAGAAACCCAAAATTGATTCATTGTCATTTCTCTATCAACCGTCTGATAAAATTGCAATGCATATATCCTACGGCTAAAACATCGAGCATTTTCCGTGACACCACGAAATCCAATCAGATGTCATCCGCTTACAAGCAACATGTATTTAGGCTACATTGACTGTTCCGTAGGGTGAGAATCACATTTTGATCAACAGGCCGTGAATCCTCAAGGAATTCTGGCTTCTCGGTTATGCAAAGAAGCAAACTTTGTGTAAACAACGAAACCGGTGGCACTTTTAAAATCAGAATGATAAAAATGCAGACATTAAGTAGATGTCCCGATCTGCATCACGAGGACAAAGCACAAGGCCGAGAGTACAACCTGATACGGCCCATGCCCATGGTCTTGATTCTTTCACTGCTATTAAAGTTGCCTTTCGTTCGTAATATTTCGGCGCCAGTGAAAATAAAACTCAAATTCGATCTGGTAATCGGATTAAGAATGGATCTCCTCTCAATAATCGTTTCGGGGAAGCCGTTAACATGCAGTAGGCAAGACCTCGTAGGGGTAATAACCTTTGTCGCGTTTGCTGCCCTCTATCCGTTTAATGCATAGAACAGCGTTGTGATGACTCGGACATCGTTGAGTCGAACTTACTTGAATTTTATAGTATTACCGCATACATAGGTGACATTACTCTAACAGGTTGCATTTGCCTGCATCCGCTGGTACTGGCCAACTTTGCACCAACTAGAGATAAATTTGGAATTCCATCTGTCCGAGTTCACTTTCTGCCGAAATGCTCATATGAAACTAAATACATTCAGTCGGAAAATTTGCCAGCACTCGAACCCGGAATTGGTACCTGCAAAGACACAAGAAGAATAATGCCCGAATTTGACCAACCTATTGTTTCCTTGCTAGGCTGAGGTTTGGACTATTTAACTGAAAGAATTAACGCATTAGTTGTAAAAAAAGGTCATCGTTTCTAATTTCTCACATTCGACGATTTCACAACCAATGTTAGACGTCACATTTGTCTTCCGGGTACATCTGAATAGGACAGGACTAGAGGATGCGAACAGTCCGGACAATATTTGTTCGCTACCATTTTGTCAAAGCTTTTTTAGCTCGACGCAAACGAAGAGCAATTTTTTGCTCCATCTGTGCTGTCATTTGATATCTCCTAGGAAACGTTCACAGTCGAATAGGACTGATCCCCGGGGTGAGCTGAATTGACGGCCAAATCTGGTTTTTGGAGTTCAGCGACAAACATTATGTCGGTTAATTAAGCTGTCTCTCACGCGTGGAGGAAAAGAAACAACTCGAGGGGGTCAGATAAACCGCGAAGAAAACGGGATCACGAAGAAGTGTGAAAAAATGTCGTCTCGTTCTACACAACGTTTTGGATGGCGATTTCAGGATCTAATTTTATTAAACGGGTAAATTTGCATATTCAGAATATGCCTAACGTTAAAGGATGATATGAACATCGAACTGGATTTCCTAAACTGTTTGATCGCGTGCTTGCTTTGAACACTATGTGGCTAGTCCACTTTGTTACCGGGTAGCAGAAAACGGATGATTCGAGTGACATGGATATCTCAATACAGTTTCGCGATGGTCAACATATCACCAGGGCAAATAAATCATAAATTTCTCCGTGTCAAGGATGGTCACAATAAATTGGTGATCTAAGCCACCCTGTAGCAAATGCTACCGGTCGGCAAAGAAAGACAGGATTCTGCAAATGTGTAGTTCGGTAATTAAACATACGAAGCGAACTTTTACGGTTGTTTTTAAATCTCCCATTAGAGAAGAGTTCGATTTTTCACTGAAATTTATTGTTTCATTAAATCACGGCATTTTATTTCTTATTGCATCTGATTTATAATTCATTGCAGCCATCCAAGTTCCCAACGAAAATTATGGAAGCACTACGCAGCTGTTTCGTGCCTTAGGAATCATGTTACGAATCATCAACAGTGCGTATCTACCGCATCGGAACTGGGACGCGAACCGCAGACGAACCACTGTGAGTTGAAAACCTCATCGTGTTGATATTCAGCAGTTCACCAGACATCAGCACATAGCGAGATAGCTTTCGTGTCTGTCATCACATTTTGTACAGATCTCATTAGGTGCCATCCAAAAAAATCACCTGGGTGTATTTGTTCTCGTGCATTCAAAGATCTGGGGCCTGCCAAATCCAATTACGAATATGGGCGCCAAATCGTGCAGTGTTTCTGTTCGGTGAAAGGTGGAATATGAACCGGCCAAACGTAATGCCAGTGTATTTGACTCACAATCATTGGTTTCCGTTTCGCATCCCAGTAACGACGGGATGGACGAGCGACTCTGGGTGTTTGTTCATGACTGGGAAGAAATAGCTGTATGCCGCATCCATGAGTTTCAGTGACATGTTGGATAGTGACACTGCACGACGAGAGACATTTGATAAATGACTTTGATGATTATTTTTCACTGTCTTCTTGAATGATCACAGGTGGTCTCCTCGGCCGGGCTTGTTGATTTCCAATCATTTCGCCCGATCTACTGCACAAATTTTCCACCCACTGATACGGTGTATAAAACAATCCAAACCGTTTTGACTTATTTAATGATGCCACTGTGGACATCGCGGTAGACTGACATTTTGGTTCATGGGAAGTTTTTGCTCCCTGAACGTTCTCAGGCTCCGATTGCCGCGTTCACAATTAACTCGGAAATAGCTGTATCTGAATCCTGAATAAGCTAAGAATTCAAATGCCTACTTGCCGGTATCACGGCATATTGAACTCCCGTTTTACTACATCTTGTTCGGGTGCTTATTTGTATTCAGTTGGAGCAACTACAAATCTGAGCCGCATGAGTAGTCAAACATGAGTATCTTTTTTTTTCCCAGAGCAATTCTTTGTTCTCAGGTCTATTTTTTTACGCAGCTATCACAGCGCTTTACTGCCATCAGATATGGGGTAAAAATGCTGAACGAAGCATATAAAGCTAACATTTGGTAGGCTGGACAAGGAACAATGTTCAATTTCCAATCGCCTTACCCAGAATTATACTTTCTGAGTGCACTGCTTGTTGTCCAGCGGTTCAGTCAGTTCGTCGGTGTTGATTGATGTCTCATTCTGCCTCTTTTCCTGCTGTGATATACACAGTATTTTCATCCCATTCTATTTAAAACATGTTATCGTGCAGAGTTGCATAGACGAAAAGCGTTTGAGGCACGGTGAATGCTGCCATGGAAGTGGATATTTTGTTTTTTTCAACCAAATAGCCGGAATGCTGTGAGTAAAAAGTAAATTATAAAAGGATTCATTACTTGGTTACAAATAGTGGAGTGATTCAATAAGCATATCGATTGTTGATGCGTTTGAAGGTCTGATTCAAGAATATCCGATAGGCAGCCAGACGACTTTATTTCGGTCATCATTCTCTTTTATCCCATCATCGGTATCCAGCCATATCTACGTGACTGCAAACACTTTACACACCCATATGATACCATATATTTCGCTGATTAAAAAAGTCTAGTCGAATGTCGATCAGTAGGAGTTATCTGTTGTTTTATCCGCCAGTGCTGACATGTACGAGAAGAGTCCGTCCTATGCAAATATTCTGAAATTCTAGGAAAATCTTATTGGTGCAGGGTTTTACCTCATGCCTTTTATCACTCAAGGTGAAATGTCCAATAGTCTTGGGCACAACCACCTACTCACGTGGTGCTGGTGATACCACAGTTAGAGGACGATCCGCTAACGTTCTTTTCTATGCGACGGAATATTCAAGTTGAGGATTCTTTCGTTCACAGCTGCTAACTAGTAGTTTCCAAACTAGATGCGTGCTCTAAAAAAAACTAAGCAGCCGCTGACTAATAAGTAATGAGATAATTTTGAGTAGAAACTACATGTTTTTGATACTCACTAGGCATACGAAAAAACCGTTTGTCAAAAAGGAAACCTGGACTTGTCCTGCCCACTCAGCAATTGTAACGGTCAGCAGTGCATTTTACCAGTACTTACTCGACTGTGGTCACCAAATAGCCTCACCGACAGCCTCGAGGACGGTCCTAGTAACTTCGAGGTTTCACATCAAATGGGGATAAACAAGGGCAGCTCCCCAAGGCAACTGAAGCTATCGCAATACGACTTTTCAAACTGGAATTCCACAGGCAAATCAACCTGTTGAAACCGTTGCTGGTGGTAGGGTCAGAATAGGTTTACCTCACTTCCACGTAAACAGACTGTGCTGGTCTGCCTGTTCTACCATCAGTAAATCTCTTATTCACTACTCCGTGTTTTTCACATTTGTCTTTCTTTTCGCAGTTTTTCTACATTTCACATCTGACTTTTGCTGACACGAATGTTCCCCTAGTCATTTGGGTTTAGCGTTTGGCCGAAATAGCGCAATTTTGTTGGGCATTCATTCACTCACTAAAAACGATGGCTGCATTTCATTTCTTTGCTGTTCACTAATATATACGTAAATTTTAGGTCGCATAACATCCAAGGGAAATTTCTTCGTGCTGCACTTGTTTCTCATGGCTCGGCGGACAAATCCAGCTATCCAATTTGAGGTATAATGTGAGAGTTAAGATACTCTGCCCGTGATCCAAACGCTTCCGGCATAAAGCTTTTTACCAACCCGAGATGCACTTTACTTACGGCAAATAGGATATGATTGATGCGTACGTGTGGCCGCATGACGTTGTGCAAACGGACGGGTCCGGGGATAGCACAGATTCGCTTGAATTTCCGGAGTTCTGATGGTCACGTTCCCTTAGCATTTGTGAACACACACTCCAATCTGCCTTCTGATTGTACAATAAATAATGTGCAACTTTGGTTCAAAAACAAACCGAGTCTTGGTAATGTCCAGTATGATGAAAAATTAGACCGAAATTAGTTGGGATCGTGGTTGCCTGATAATTGTTCTTCTATTATCGTATAACAATGCCATCTTATTTCGTGAATAGACCAGCCATCTGTTGAATACCGCGGAAGAAAAAGCTAATCGGACGTGTTTTGTACGCGCCTGACACGCATTCACGATTAGAGTGGACGATGGTGACCCTTTGCCCATCATCATTTTGGCTCTACCTGGTAGGTTGACAAGAATAAGAATGCCTATTGGTCGTCGATGCTCTTTCGGTATCTAGAATATGTTTGAAATATCCGACCACGATGGAATTTGAATCGATTTACCTAAAGAAACCCGCATATTTGTACCTCGTGTGTTCTAGCAGGTGAGTTAACGGGTTCGGCCTCATGGTTTCCGGACATTTCAATTAAAGTTCATTAAGTACCCGATCCCGCTTCGTAGGACGGAGAAAATTCCGCATTTTAACTGCCGAAGAAAAATTTCCCAGGGAATCAATTGCTACTCGTAAGTTTTTGAATTCACGAATATGATTGTTTACAAAATCTAATTCCCAACGCATAGTTTTATTTTGTGCAAAATTCCACCATTTTTGGCGATGAATTTTTTTCCACCAAACTAAACTTTGCTTGGAAATG
Source organism: Fasciolopsis buskii (assembly GCA_008360955.1). Taxonomy (NCBI): domain Eukaryota; kingdom Metazoa; phylum Platyhelminthes; class Trematoda; order Plagiorchiida; family Fasciolidae; genus Fasciolopsis; species Fasciolopsis buskii. The sequence continues at coordinate 184,876 of LUCM01006516.1, forward strand.
CGATCAAAAGATAATTGAATATGAATATCCGCTCTGTTATTTTGATAGGCAGAAGACTGTTTCGTTCGAATTAAATCAATCATTCATATGCAGGGCGTGGCACCAGCTCTGTTTTAGGCTCCCGTGGGTCGTACTTTTTCCGTGGGTTGGTAACCCGAAGCAAAAACAACAGGATTTGGCTCATGGCTGGGAAATTCCTATTTCTCTTCAGTCCCCTTCACGCTTTGCATTGACAAGTTGAAAATTTTGTCATCATTTGGCGAAATGTTAGTCTTAAATATTGTGAACTTTGAAATGTCGATAACATATCATACAGATAAAATGAAAGAAATCAAATACGTTCACTACCACATTCGATCGATATTTCCTATCATATTTGAGAACTTGATGCTTTTATTTCTCAAAACAAAACAGGAACTGAAAATATATTCCTCTTTTAATACCAATATCATCACAGGATTGGTCATTCGAAAAACCGACTATTATAAAACATGCGGTTCTATGCATTGATTTGATCCAGGTAGTTTGCTATTGCATATAACTAATATTCACACCTAGCCTCAAATGGTAATATTCAATTATGCTAATACCTATGGTTGTCGCACATTCCATTTGGACGAGTGTACTGCTAAGTAGTTGTGTGTACTAGATGACTGTGATCGATTTGCCTATTAGTCTGCTCATGTATCGACCGATTCAAAGCTTTTTCTACAGTTAACGATTCGTTCACTTCCGCATTAAGCCACTATCCCGACTGGCCTAGTTTGTGGGCGTTTACAAATCATTAGGACAGGTAAAAATAAAATGCCATTTATCAACTACCTGGCCCATTTGTGATTAAAACAAAACTACGGCCATTTCATGTTCTTATGTTTTTAAGTTGAATGGCATTTGTCAATACGGATTGAGGACACTTTGGCCTTATTGAGTGACCAAAGAAACCAACTGTAAATGGGTGCGTACCGCATTGAAAGCATTACAAACAGTTGTATTTTCTTACTTTCCAATGGACGTTGTTGATCAAGGTGCAAAAATTGGTCAAGCCTTAGAAACACAGTAGAGCATGAGATATTGACGGTCGCTAGTTTGGTGAACAATTGTGTTCCCTTGATAATTTACGTACAATCGACATGAACAAACTGACCCTCGGCGGATATGCCTATCCAGGGAGTATGTCCCAGTTTTCTAATAATGATACAATATCTGTGAATGAAAGCAAACGCGCGTCAGAACAGCATTTGAACGATCAAGCGATTGACCAGGAAAAACCTAACAAAAAGGATTGAACACATGAAATGGCTGGATTACTACGTACCAACTTTGAACATCTGACGAGGGGAATGATCGAGGAACAAGCTGTGTGCTTCTTGGCAAATTCTGTAGTCCTGTCCGCGTGCGAAACATATTACTATTACGAACCTGTTTACTCTGAAATAGTCAGGTAATTTGTAAAATTAAGGCAAAGTTGTGCAACTCAATTCAAACTGGTAATTGTGACTCAGTTATTTATATACAGCGGGCAAAACTGCATAATCCACACGAAATGTAATGAAAACAGAATGATTCTCTTACTAATGGCGTATTTTCTATTCGGACCAAATTAGGCATTTTCCCATGAGCAACGCCTTATGGGATGCTGGCAAATAACCAGCCGAAGCTAAATGTATTCGCGTCACATGCGGTTATCTGACCGACTGTTTTATTTCTACTTTTATTAGGCATGAAAATCACTCACTTAGTCGCTAACTGCTTTACATTTGACACCATCATATCATTATTCCGTCCGCAACGGACCACGACAGCCCCAAGAAGATCAAAGAGAAGAGATCACCATGGAATGTTATCCCTGTGCCAATGCATTGCTGTTTTCCAAGAGTGCAGTCAAACGATCAGAAATCGAGGCCTTAATGTGTGGTGATCAATCAGTAGAACTCAGTATTACAGATGATGCAACTCAAATCTTTTAGTCCGGCCAACTGTCAGACACGTATGAAGTAACAATTTTTATGAACGCGATTGGATTGTGTTTCACGTACATTTGGACATCGTGCCTCATTTTAGCCAGGCTAATGTCCACAGAGACCGCGACTTGACATGTAAACTATCATACCTCGATAGACCCAGCCTTATATGTCAACACATATTGCGTTTAAGTCGGTTAAATTTCAGACGAATGCATTCGGTGCCCCGAATCTGTTGGGCAGGTAACTTCATCGAGAATCCCGTTGATATCTCGTATTTGTCAGTTTGACGGATTGACATGAACGACAGAGGATGAAACAAGACAGCATTATGATTGGTGCATGTATGCCACTGAAGCATCAAGTCGGCCTCTACTTCATTCTTCAGTCTTGTGTTCAAACTGGATTTCACCTAAATGCCAAATACATTCCGGTGCGTCTTGTAGTCAAATCAGCATTTGCATGTTAGTTTGTACAACCCTTTTGTGCGTGCTGACCATCAGCATTGTCGAAACGCCTAAATTCCTCCCACATGCGTTAACAACCGGTTTGTTTGACAGCCTGGTAAATCGTGTACACCGGAATGAACTGAGATATAAAATGGTATTGTTCCAAACACCTACTCGCCTGAACTTCTTGCTATCCTATTTAGTGTTACGCACAGATATGTGTACAAACAAACAAATGGAAGCGAGTCTGTTAGCAACAATGTATTGTTTCCACTATCTCTGTTCCATGGGACGTTTCGAACACTACAAACCAATGATTCTAATTACGCTTATTCGACCATATGAGTGTTACAAAAACTATATACAATAATAAAATTTACATAGGAATGTTTCAAGTTTTGCTATGCTTCTAAGTTTTTTCCTGCCTTTGTCTGGTTAGCGAAGTCCGGTTCGCTTGCACTTTTTTCCTTCGCCCCGTGCTCACCAAGTGGGGCAAACGAGACCATCTTACGAGAGTATTTGAACAGTCTGACTCCGGGACGGATTTTGGGAACTGGGCTTGGAAAATTTAAATCTGTTTTAGAGCC
>LUCM01006516.1:188229-204892 GCA_008360955.1 Fasciolopsis buskii
CATGAAACAACAAAGACAAACCGGGAAGGATTGGACGAAAAAAAGGGTCCTTGTCCTCATCTGTTCCAATGGATACCAGACAGACAACTACTGTTCAGGAAAGGTGGCTTCACTGATGTAATTTCATTTTACTAAGGTTTCTGTTGACGGCCTCCTAATACGTGACTTTTTCTCTATTACACCGTATAAACAATGTGAGGCAGAATTTCTAGAATAAAGTTTGTTTGGTTTTAGCGTTCAGACTTCTTCGTTTTGTTTTTTCCCCAGATAATTGGAGGAGTAGACAAATGAGAAATAGTCGATTCAACTTCAGTGACTGCGTTAATTATTGATTTTTTACAAATAGCCCAAGCTGATAACTCCCTTCGTCCCAAAACAGAATTGTGCTCGGCCTAATGTGCACTTCGAAACTTTTCGTGGCTTAAAAACAAATAGCGTTCACGTTTCCAGTTGAGGTAGTATCAAATTTCACTAATGTGATTACCAATTCCAGCGTAGATGAATCGCCCGCGGACTCCACGGCAGACCACTGTCTGTACTCATTCACACACGCTCACTCGACGTGAAAACAATAACGGCGGTGCATGCTTTCACACGTCACAGACGCGTACAAACAAAAGTCGACACACACGACCTAGTGTAACAATGAATCTTTTTATCAATCCTGTCTGATTAGTGATCCTTGTCACCAAGTTCGGTTCGTGGTCAGCAGTCATTTGTCGACCAACATATGCACTCACCACGATCTTCATTTTCAATGACCTGTCTTCCCGCATGGCGATTTCAGCCACTACTAGGGGAAATACACACACTATCGAAGAACTTACTGACTAGCTGCGCTGTAGTCATCCGATCTGACTGTCTGTCAGACGTACCCACTGTTTCTTGACTCGTATTGAAGGCTGCCTGGATGCCTGGTATCTTTTTTAGTGCACTTGACTTGGCCGTTCTCGTGCTCATACGTAATGAGTTCTTACTAACCCCGTTTTAGAACACCAATCGTGTCACTTGTGAGCCTGGTTTCTAACTGTACTTGCATTGTTTGCGTTTCACTAATCGTCTGTCGGGGGTATTAGTTCCAGTTAGCAATTCCACAAATATTCATATCTGTTCCGTTTGTGCTATTCTGATCTCGTTGGAATCAATCTGGTTAAGCTTATAATCCTCGGACACGAAAAATCATTGAATTCGAGAATTCTATATGGCGGCTTGATAAGTAATTGACGATGAGGTTCATCATCAAAGCTGAAACTGAAAAAAAAATCGAAATCCGTTGGTTTTGACTCTCTCATCAAGAGTTACTTTACCCAACTCTTTATCAGCACTATGGCTTGGTGACTAGAACTTGATATGAGCTATTATAAGATGATGATATTAGCAAAACGATAATCGGCCATTCTTCAGTTGATCGTTCCAATTGAATAATGCGTCGTGCAAAACCAGTCGTTCTTCCTGCGTGCACATTAACAATACCTCGCACGATATTAAATAACAGAAACATCAGTAGAGGGAATGTTGGTTCTTATTAACCAAATGTCCCGCTAGGTACAGACAGCACGTGATAAATGTAATGTAAGTCTCACTTTCCTGAGACCATGCAGTTTTAGTTGGGAGAACCAAATGAAACTGACGACGCAGTGAAAGTCTGGTGACAAGCGGAAAGTACGCGGAACTCAGTCTGCTCTGATAGCAGTTCATTTTGACACATGTCTAGTCATTCTCTACTGTAGGAAGTAAGACGGTTTGAGCGATTTGCCAACTAAATTGAGACCGCACTTCCCAGTTACTGTCTAGATTTATTTCACATGAAAATTTTATCAGTGGGAAATCTCTTGCCACTTGCGGTGGCACCTGGATTCTCATGTGTATATTACGGGGGTCAGATGGTATAGGAATTCACGAGTTGTTAAAGTTGAATAGCTGGTCCCACTAACCGTATGTGCACGGATTTTAGCATATCACAATAAGATATCAGATTTATGGTTTACATCACTGTAACTCGTGCAAGGTTTTCTCTGACATGAACCCTCCATCTTATCACCGTAGGATAAATCACTTGGTACAGAATGATTAGACTAGCAGCAGATTCAGGTAGCTGTCAGTTGGTACAAGACACATTGGTCTGACGGGACAAAGCGCTTGAGGACTCCTGGAGACAAATCACCAGGCAAGGTTCATTCAAGCAACTCCTGACTTATAGTCACTATCAATAGTCAGAATTAACCAACCATGGTGATGAATGAACGAGCGGTATAGATTTCAATGATGAGTGACCTAATATGGTCTTTTTGAAATAACTACCGGTGAAGCCCCACGCGCCAATTGTCAGCGATGAAAAAAGTGAACAGAAGATTCCTTTGTTGTTTTATGATTTTTGGGACTCACGTCCAACGCATCGTTATTGCATACAAGACGACGTGTACGTGTTTTCGATTTTTGAGTTCCACCAATCAAAACTAAGTCCACTGCGAAGTGAATTACACTGCCTTCGGAACACAAAGCACCGTTTGCCACAAGATTTCGAATCTAGAAGTTTTGCAAACCGGTGTCAAAGATGTGAATGGTAATTTGGTTTGCTACTAATAATTTATTGCATTAATTTATGTGATTTTAAATTATAAGGTTACATATTTGTAAGGGTTTACTTCACAGTTTACCTAATGTCTGCCAAGTTTAGCACTTTAAATCACACTATGGGAATGGGTTCTTGAAAGGTAGCATCATAGTTACAGAATTCTTTGACTGATTGGTCCAAACCAGCTATCTAGCTGGTCGTTTATTGACTACTACTCGTAGCTTACGCAGAATTATAATCTTTCCTATGGAAATCGAAACCATTTTCTGATATCTGCATCACAAACTAAAACGAACATCCTACCAAGGAACCGGAGACCGAAAGTGGCCAAATATTTCGGCGTATCGTGCCAAAACATACTGCATTACAGTAGGCAAAAACTAACTTGGACCACCGTCAGTGTCGTGCCATTAGAGCAGAGATATGACGAAGTTGCATGTATTAACCTATGCGTTATTCTGCAGTTAATTTCAAACCATTCGGTAGAACAATCAGAGGAAGTCACTATCTCTACACCATGATGATGAATGGAATTCAGCTATCATCTGGCTGAAATATGCGCTATCAGTGGCAATAGTGCTAAGAGAAACATGCAGCCATAAAAGGACGTATTCATTCAGTCCATAGAATAAGGAAATTCTAGAACAACGGTAACATACACGAGGTGTATTCTGTCTAATTTAGCGCAGAAATAGTATACATACGAAGGCACAGACACACAGACACACACAGTCACGGAGAGGCGAGTGACATCCAAAAACACAACACACATCCACCGGGGCGAGCAGACTCCTATAAATGTCCATTGGAACCGTTTCAATCAGGATTTTGTGTCACAAAGTCAAAATCACATGCCAAAACAGATGTAGGGGAACAGCATTCTAGGACTGAGCCAATTTCCTCTTGAAGATAGGCACTATCAATAAAGGGTTGGGGAATTTGGACCTTGCACGCTTAAATCATATTCTAATCGTCATGGCCAGTGTGCCAACGGTTTTATTACCAAACACTGCTTCAAAACAACTATATTTACGCGTCAACACCGGGCAAAAAAGTGGAATTCAACTCACAAACTTCCCGGATGATGTCTGTTGTTCACATATATACCCAGCACATAAATCAACGACGCAAACGTTATTGTCGTACATGAAGTCAGTTTACCAAATGGGGTTTTTGTTATTCTACGATGGAATGTACTCAGCTATTTGTCATGTCGTGTTATTCCGTGTCATGCACAAGCAAAATGATTATCGATACTTACTGGTAGAACTTGGACAAAATCTGCGGTAAACGATAAATACTATCACCATTTGATGCTGAAAATATTTTTCAGACGTTTCTCGCACAAAGCTATCTGTTCTGTGGATACTGCCCGAAATATCTCCAGCAAATTTCAAGCTGACTCGCCGGAATGCTTTTCGAACCACATCTCTAATTACCGTAGAATTTTTGATTGTCTTATTCATTTTCAAGTACAATAACAGTTTGGTCAGGCGATAATGCACTTTGTACTTCTCGTGCCCTGAATTCTATTATCCGCTCTCGGGGTGCCTACTTATAGCATATAAGTAGTAACGGGATACCAGAACTGTGAAAAGCGGCAGCGGATGTATCGTTTGATATTTGCTTTTCATTCTAGAAATGAACGAACATCTGAAGTGGACATAACCGTCGTTCCGGTGACTTTTAAAAACTTCTACGCGGAGACCGAAAAAGGAAAAGGATTTGCCTGATGATCTGGCAAGTCCAGTTTGCCTTCTCGATTTTATCAAAACTCGGAAAACTTTTCACTAAATTTGCAATTTATCCAAATTCCTACTTGCTCTAATCCCTTCACGAGGATGAAACACGTTTACTCATTGTGTTTGCTCATTCGAATTCCATCAGATTAAGGCGACTTATCAGTCGGCAATACTTTTTTACGTACATCCCGCGTTTTCTGATTACCAAAACACGTTCGACTTCTCACGTAACGCCCTGGGCCAAAATAGAGTCAAATTCGTCTGCATTCCAAACTCGCAACTAAATCGCCATTTTCCCCATAAAATTGTGCTGCTCCGGTCTGGTAACCGATGCTTTTTGCATGAATTCTTAATATCATTCTGCGTCCACTTATTTGTTTATTACGTATCTCCCCCTCTCTGCCTCGAAATGCAGCGGTTATTCAACATCTACCCAGCATCCAGACCCCTTTGCCCGTACGGAACGAGTACCTTTGCTCGTCATGGGGAAAACGTAAATCCAGTTGATCGAGCGTTATCAACTCTCCAAGGTCAAAGGTTCGAATCCTATCAATATCATCTTCTTGCTAACCGGAGTAATTTACACTACCTGTCGGATATCACGTTCCAACCATTAAGACCTTACAGGATTCCCACCATCCACGTAGTTCAAGATCTTGGTTGTTTGCAATCTAGAGTAATACAGTGGGTTCCTAGTTCCAGGTAGCATGTAATTTTGAAAGCATTGTTTTCTAACCATAAATAAATCACGGTCAGACTGCACACTGGGTTGTTGTGATTGGTTACGTGCATCTGCGACCCGAACACTTAAGTAGGATGGCCTTCGTAATCCGAAGGTTTGAACATGCCTGACATGTTAGCGAGTAAAAGCTGGGGGAAGGCGAGCTTCGGGTAATCTGTAGCATCGCGCAAGTTAGTTTTTCTCTGCCGAAGAAACCAACACAGAGAATGCGAACGAAAAAATCAATCAGCATACTTTCGTGGTCATCTAAAATCCTCCTTAAAGGGGAAACCATCGGCTCCAAATACGCGGCTCCCCTGCCGTTTCAAAAACAATGAAATACTACGTGAAGGACATGGGTACTTCGGTCATGTTTGCCTGCTAAATTGTCTACCCCCTGCCATGTAAATGTGCGTCCTGGGTAGAAATTTTGCTCAGATTTGCAAACATCCAAGCAGATCTAAGTGAAGAACAGCCAAAAAGATTCGTTCGCTCTTCTGAGATTTGCAGTATCTTCCATTAAACCAAACTAGTGTGCAAAGTAGAAGCAACGAATAGTTGGAAATTCACAGACTAACCAAACAGCACTGTTGCAAAAAGAGTGGAGAAAGAATTTGACTGGCTAATTTAGCCCAAATGTTTAGTTTAATCAAGCGTAATTATGCTGGAATCGGAAATGATATACCTTAGCGTGAATTTGTCTCCGAAATCACCGCCTTCGTGCACTAATCCCCGTAGATCAAAAACAGCTTCATTTGCTTACTCCCCTATCCTTTTGCTATCTGATCCGGTTTTATTGGTCGGACTGATTCTGTCGTCAGCTCAACAGGCAGGCTTTTGCTGCATTAATGCATTAGTGGTCAACCATAGTCGATAGAAATGCCTACACTTATTCGTCGTATTCATGTAAGCGCTCACTGACTGCAGTTGATTCGAGGCCAAACATGGACAATGCGGGAGTGTTTTCCGCTCATTTCAAATCATGCCTTTATGGGACATTGTACACCTTATTGATGAAATTGGCTACCGCGTACTCTGGTTGGAGCAGGTAGAATGATTAAGCAAACCGAAGTGAGCAAGCAGTTCGTTCAGATTTGTTCTAACCGAGAACCTTTTCTGGTGCAATAATTTCTGGCTCACCCACAATGTCTCGGCAGTTGATCACATTGGTTTTGCTCACCAATGAAGTGAAATGACTGGAGCCTTCCATTTAATCCAGATCAAGCTTGACGATGGGAACTCCATCTCGTTAAGTGTCTGCTTTCTTAAGAAATGGTTCGCATCGCCCGTCAGGGATTACTGCTTCCAAAGACTGGCAGATCTCATACGCTTCAGTCAGAGATTCTTTCGCTGTTACAAGTGTATTTCAGTGTCAAGAATCTGAACAGAGATCGATACCTTCTTTACATCAAAAATTCACACGAGGCATTTCAACTCAGCTGTGACCTACTTCGGCAAAATCACAACGCCCATTCAAATGCTTGCTTGTGAAAACCTCAAGTAATCATGATGATTTTTGGATGCTGACCCTACCCGTGAAAATTTATTTCAGTAATACTCTAAACTTTAATTGATCCGATAAATAATTATTCTCACAAATAAAAATAAATTAATTCAAATACACTGGGTTTTGTTGGATTCCCGTTTTCATCCTGTCACATCCAGTAGACAGTGGTCGACACGTTCCATCAGATCAGGCCTTTGAAGTATTTTGAATGTGATTCAAACTCTTCCGAATGACATGTTTCTGAATAAGTCACTTTCCTTAACCGTTTCACGTCTGCTTTCTGGGCTCCAAAAGCGTCATGTGAGAGACATTCAATTCCAATGAGCTGAATCCAAACACACACACACACGCACACAAACTGACGCTCTAAATTGGGACATAAGAGGATAAGGCGGGAGTCGAAGGGTCTCTGTAATCTAATCCGCCGATTACCCATTACTATCGGAAGGTGCATTAATGATAATGCAGCAAATTTGAGGCCCTTGTCAGCTTCATCGGTAGTATTTTTATTCTAAGAAATTTTAGATCTTTCACACACTTCCTTCATTCCTCGTTACTGTGTGAACGAGAAGTTTACTCAACTGGTCGTTCACTACCATAACGTTGGACGCGCTAATAGTCGCATGAGGGGAATTCACCACTCTTTCGAATACATTTATGTGAACCGCAGAAGCGAAGTCCGTAGTTATGTCGATCTGTCACCAAAGTTTGACTGGGGTTGCCATCTTTTCATCTACGTGACTGAGGCAATATGGGTTATACTTCTCTACTTCTGTAAAAGCAACGACACTGAAAGTAGTTCAGATCGTTGACATTTTAATTGTGTTGTGTTATTCAACTTGAGGACAAAAAATTCCACGACAAAGCTAGACTGACAAAATGTTCGTGATCAGCCTTATTGGGAAGCCATATTGGACAAGATGCAACACTTTCATCATGTGGCAAATGCATCTCATCAGTTGTTGACGTACTGGATAGACTACGGTAACCTTTACAGTGTCTATCAATTTAAGAGACTATTGACGTTGATGTGATCGTTGATTATCAATCATATTCCGAGTTTTCACTGTAGCAATTAGACTTGGGTGTTGATATGATGCTCATAGATTTAGCTGTTCTGACCGGCAAGTAGGCGAACACTATGGACATGACCGTCGAACAACTAGATTACGACGGGAAAAGGAAATTTGATGCAGTCTGTCACAAAGCCCGGTTCTATGGAGAAGTTATTCGTTGGAACTTGCATAGCCGTAACTAACTCATACAAATGGATCATGGTATGAAAACCTTAACCAGCTGAAATTCTCGAAAAGACTTGCTGGAATATTTGGATGAGATAGACAAATTTTTTCGACGATGTGCCTGGAAGTACTGGAGGATACAACTGCATAAATTAGTCAGCAGCCTATTGCCAATCACAATGTTTACATCACAATGATTGTCTTTGCATTTAATTGTTCTTTTTTAATTTACTACTCTTTATTTGTTCGGTTTCTCAAGGAGTAAATTAATGGGACATTGTCAAAAAGCAAAACCATTCAGAAAAGAGATAGTGATTGAAAGCAATCGAAACCCTAGTCTTCCAATGAAAATTCGTTCTTCAATTTATCTTTCCACACCGGGACATTTATATCACCTTCCACTGGCCACCACTGTCAAGCCGATAGACTATTTTTAAATAGCATTTCGTAGTTCGTACATTTCTGTACTCCGTACTCCGATCAGAAAGCATACTCATCGTCTGAAACATTGTGCTCAATAAAATCGATCCAAAAATAACCACTTCAGAAAGTTTCGAGCATTTGATATTAAAGTTATTTTTCATGATTTCCAAATATTTCTAAAATACTTTGCCTCCAGTGCTCTATTGAGCAGTTATTTCTGATTGGTTAACTTTATTTGCTTCCATCTTGTTTCGCTAAATCGAAAAACGTCAAATCTGGTGGACTCGGTCCACTTTATAGCTTCTATCGACTGACTAGTTACTAATGTCTCTTTCGGTAAATGCAGTCTAGTGGTTAACCTTTACTAGTAGAACTTGATGAAATTGTCTTAAGGCTAAGTGCATCCAATCGCAGGCAAATTATTTCACCGTGGATATAAACGTATCAAATGTCCACGGGAAATCTGTCAACAGTCACAATCTTGAATCTGCTAACGCTGTCAGTCCACCATTCAGTCCAACTGCGGTTGTTTATTGATAGTCATGTAGTACGCAAACACACTTTAACGATGTGATGTTAATGATGACGGGAATCTTTGACAAGGCAGTTGGATGTGTGGCACGAGTACTGCAAGCACAGCTCAGTCGTGCTGCGAGCCAACGTGTAACACCAAATTTTAGTGAGCTCATCGCCAAGCTTGGAGAGGTTAAATCTTGACGAAGCATCAACTGAAGAGGTAAGTTCAACTGATAGTCAAAATAAGTTCTGCCCACAGGGTAGACAAAAAGACAGCCAGTTTGAAGCAGATACACGTTCTGACTTGGCAGTGTTATGCATCCCAGGTAGGTTTGCAGGTTCAAGTTTGCCGTATTTTATTTCCTATTTTCCGGATTTCTTTGTTGTTGTTTTTTATCAGTATGTGTGTTATTCCACGTAAATATGCTGTCTTAATTTCAGGTTCAAGATGTCAAATGATTAGAAAGAAATTTCACCGTTTACAATCGATTTGGTTATTTGCCCTTTTCGTGTTCCTTCAATATCGCCTAATCAATGTCCGTTTGAGATAGTCATATTCGTGTCCAAATCAAGCGTGTCATTAACGACGAAACAATTGTGTTACACTGTTCTACAAGAAAACCCGGTCGTGAATGACAATGGGAAAGCAATCATGTGGTAAAAGTACGTTTTCGACGTAGAACACAAAATCCAAAAACAGACAATTTTTGATTAGGTTATAAAAAGTATTCTTCCGCATTCCTGGCTGGTGCCACCAAATACAAGGTCTTCTACTCCGGATAAACAAATCCGGCAACAGTAAATATACAACATGAATAACTTTCAGTCGTTTAATTATCTAATTACGATTATTATAGACATGTTATTCTGTTTTGCTCGAATGTGGCCGGCAGAAATTTTAAAGCATGTCAGTGATGGGTACATTTATTTGAACTATTCATCAACGGATCGGTTTGTACAAATTTTTGGTGTCAAGGTCAAATCAGGTGTTTGCACATGTCTGGGGTACATTTAAAATCTTCACTGGTCGAACACTTTGCGATTCCATGCCAAAAGTCCACACAAATGATGCAGACGTTGTTGAATCAGGATTCATCATGCTGTTTAGCCGGTATTGGGCCAAAAATGCCTCTTGTTGACTAGCAATAGTCCGAAATTGATCTAAATGGCGAGTAAACTGTTTTATCTACAAGTGGTTCTTTTATCGGTAACGAAAATGAGAATCTCTCGTTCTAATATTGCGGTTTTGTTGTGATTGCCTTTTCAAAGTAGAAATCACTTATTTCCCTAACCTATCGGATGTACCACGCAGCGAGTTGAATATCAATATGGTCACGATCAAATGATCAACATTTTGTTTCCTCCGTGAGCCAGCTCTGAGTCCGATTCCTGTCAATGATTGAATACGGGGTCATGACTACACTATTACACATACGTACTATGCGGGATATACAAAAAAAGTTAAAACAAGCAATAAAATCAGAAATCATTTGTGATTATTTAATACAAAAATGTATGTGGTTTAAATATCATCAGTCTGGAATCACCAACCATAGCTTCTCATTTCACTGCAAAACCGCTGGACTGGCAACATTCTCAGCTCGGTTGAATTCATTCATCTTTGGAATGTTGTGACCCTTTTTCTGTTTCTTTCTCGCAATAAAATAACTTCCAATGATTTCCTGTTTTGTTCCAATAAAAAACTAAATTAAATGAGGAAATCGCTCACTATTCATCAATTCTATGTCAATCTTTCTGTGTGTGTGTGTGTGCATGAGATATCATTTTTTGGACAAAAATATCATTCAGTTATATTGTTTATCATTATTCTTTATTCTCTGTTCAAAATCAGTCTACCGAACATTCTCTTTCGAGAATGATTATTTTACCATCGAAGAAAATTAATTTTTAACAACTCTCTTTCGTGATGTTGCCTTATTTGTTGTTCTCTGGCTTCATTTCATGCGAACGTGACTCTGGCCATCACTGCACGCATTCGGTGTCCTGATTTTTGCTTCTTGTCTTGTCTTACCCTTTGCCTCTCATCTCACCTGCTCCCACCCGTCGGCTCGTTCGAGATCTGGTCAGTAGTTTCGAGTTCACTTCTATTTTTGTATAGTTGAACCACTAGACAAGAAAAAAACTCATGCTCATATTGCCTGGCTAAATCAAAAAGGCAGTACATATTTTTCGTGTATGCACAACACGAATCCTCGTTCGATCAGGCGGTGAAAATCAGCAAGTTTCCCTTTATCATGATTCACTAGGTCTTCAAGAGATGGTTTTGCACACATCAACAGTTTTCGCACAAACATTTCACACTTGCCCACTTGTAGTCTGAATTTATCCAACCTCCTACGTACCTCGATCCGTTAAAGAAAGTGCGGCAAACTTTATTTTTTCAACCATTCACGCATTTTATCGCCAAGTATTTGATCCCTGGTGAAGCTGTGCGATTTTTTTATGATTTGTTCTCGAGAGTTGGCTCATGTGTTGTTCCAATCGTGCTTAAATTGGAATGGAACAAGCAAATGTTTTCCCTGGAACATTGTGTTCTCCCTACAGACAAGCAATATGGTAAAATCGCCAAAACTTGTCCGGAGCAATCTGTCTAAATAGAGGTTTTTGTGGACCGCAACACTAATCGTACGAGAATGTCATTTGAATCAACGGGACCCAGGATGAATTATGAGTCCGTCATAGAATCAAACGGAAAGTATTTTATCTTTTAGATATCAGGTTCACGAGTAAGGTTTTGCAGTTGTCAGTACATTACCGTGTTCGGATGGAAGGTTCACGTTTTCTCGGGAGTGCACGGTCGTGTTTTTCCGTATTGCCGCTCGTCAATTATACGTAACCGGAAACTGTGCCCAACTACATTCACACTTGTAAATTTTTTCCAGGTTTGAGCCAGAATCCCATTTGAATAATTACGACTAATCATCCTTTCGTGCTCCTAATGATTCAGAGCAGATTTTGATGCGAATTCAACAAGGAGACGGACATGTGTGATCTTAGTCGATTAGATGAACAGGATAGTCCGGGGCACGCATAAGTGATGAGCGAAAATAAATACGAAAGCGATCGTATGCTTTCGGGAATATTTTGTCTTTCCATCCAAATGCAAAAACATACTACATGCAACCCACAACAGTAATCATTATGAATAGTTAGCTTAACACAATCCGAGATAAAAGAAACCGAGAACTGGCTAAAGTTCAAATCCAAGTTGAACAACTGGCGAGAATGTGTGGTCAGATGAAGTCAAATCGGAACCATTTTCCGAACAAAACACCTGTGTTTTAAGTTCTGTCTCGGCCGAGCTGCTCTGAAACATAATATGATGACAGTCAGCAAGTACACGGGTAAGTGAAAAATTGAACTACACATAGGCACATATTCGACAAGTTGTTTGCCGGACAAAAAGTATCAGAATTTTCCACATGTGATGCGAACATAGCCGAACACTAGACAGACATGAATGACCAGCTTTGTGCTAGGAATAGGACCAACCCAAGCAGTAAAGTAATCACAGCAGGATGCTTTGAGTACGCGCGAAAGTGGCTGGTCGGAGAGCACGGAATGATTCGTAAGCCCGATGACCTCTAACCAGAGTTCGGTTTCTTTCGGTACAGACTTATATAGTATACCGTTTGTCTTGCAGGCGACTGGCTTGTCAAAGGAACTCCAATACAGATTTAACTTATCACGTAGCCGAGACAAACGTGGGTATCTGATAAAATGCCGGAGAGTGTGCTGGTATTTTTCCATGGGCTATTTTTCGGTGGGATTGACCGTGAAAATATAGGCTCACCATACCGTGACCCTGTGTGTCTCGGCAAGTAGTGGTAGTGAGTATCGATCCGTAGTTCTGCCAACTGTGCGAAAAACAGATTATGATGACAATTGTGTGTCATTTTGCTCATCATTACGGGAGTAGGAATCGGAGCTGCTTTTATGTTGAGGACGAACCAAAATGGAGAACACACACGGTCAAATGGTTATAATGAAACAAAGAGGTGAATTCTCTCTCGTAGGAAGAATGTTGACAAACTTTTGCAGAAACATTTTGGCAGCTCAGTGGCCGCTAAAGTGGTATCTAACGTGTTGCATATTCGATTATCAATACTTCAGGCTAAAAATCATTGGAAAAAACGGTGAATGTGCAAGACGGATATCTTAGTGGTGGACATCGAACTGCGTTTAGCAAATGTGATGCAGTTGAACTTGTTGGAAAAGCTGCTCAGTGTTTCAGCTACACGGGAAAACATTTAGTTGAACAATGTGGCATGGCATAAGTCGTAGTGTGATTGATCGCGTTTCAATGGTGCGCGGCACTAGACGGTTCTTTTTTTCAATTTCTGGCCTAAGAACTGAAATGTACCGATTTCATTGTATGCCAACTGTTCAGCTGCTGCTTTCTAACTTAAAACAAATGTATTTTGGATCGTGTTCACCGATGAAACAATTTTTATTTGCATGGATCAAATGGACGGCTCCGTTTTAAGGGCTACAAATAATCGCCGATGAAACAGTTTGTCAAAGGTGTAGTATGATTAAAGGCCCATTACATGGGCATGGGCATAGAATTACGGGCACACGACTTGTTGGCCGGAATGTTTTACTGAATCACGACACAGGTAAACAATATACGTATTTGAGAGAAAATTGTGCCGGGTTATTTTGCAAGCAAAACCTTGTAGAATAAGCTATTTTGTTGTTACAATTACGGGGTATACTTGAAAGCATTTGGTTTCAACAGGACCACGTTGCGTCTGATCAATCAACAGTATTGGAAAAATTTCTAGATAACATATTTCTCGGGGAATAAATTGGCCGTAAAGCCACACGCGAATGACCACTATGCTCCGCAAATATCACCTAAATGAAAGTTCATTTGCGGGTGTGCTTTGAAGCAAAATTTCATTCCGAATGTCCACACAAAGGAACGAGAGAAGAAAAAAGGTTATCGTCGAAGAACAGAACGCTTTGATGGAAATACAAGAGTCTTGTCCGAAGCGAATGATTTTGTACAAATGGGATTCTGGACAACATTTTTTTTCACCTAATTTAACACGAAAAAATAATTTACACGATTGTTGTAAAACGCAACAAGAAAGAAAAAGAAAGATTGGGAATGTCTGCTTTGATATTGTCTTATAAGTTTTCAGTTGATTAGAACTCACATCGGGCAGATTTATAATTTTTTATTAGTCAAAACCATTGACCGCGGTAGATGAAATATTGGATCATCCAAAAAAGTTTCACTTCTAAATTATGTTGATCGAATTTTTAACGAAAAAATGAACATAAATATTGATTTTTCTTCAAAATTTAGCTGTCCATCTTTGGTAGATTTTTTTCGTACTCAAAATAGGCTTAGGGAATTTTCACTCAAGATCGACAGTTTTTTTCAAAGTATCGACACAATTACTAATTCGGTCAGAACGCGTGAAAAATGTAGTTATATTTCGATTTGCTAAATTGGTTTTTCGCATAAGTTAAACCTTTGCGTAATATGCGATCAACGCGGAATTTGTTAAAATAGCAAAAGAGAGCGCGCATGAAACGAGATGCATACATTTTGTCTAATGTGTATCATCGCGAAAGTAAATCCTGCCAATTTGCAAACCATAAATTTCGAAAAATCGAAGAGATTTGCATACATGCACAGATACCCGATGAAGTGGAGGAAGTAATGAAGGAAGATCGTGTGCATGTGTGTGTTTGCGCGCGTGTGTGTGCTTCTGTGGAGGGTTGTTAGATAAATGCTAACATAGCCTAGAATTCAGAGCTGATCGTTTCAGTGCTGAAGACTTTTGCGGGTGTAAGCTGATAAGCATAATGTCAGTGAACTGCACTAGATTTGGATTCGCGTTAGTTATCAGTAGTCTGAAGGCTTAGGTTAATTGAATTTTATGACCCAATTCAACCAGGTGCCTCGCAGTCGAACAGGCTGTAGATTTTTCTTTGGCACATGAAGTCACAGAAGGCTGCTTCGTCGATTTTGGCAACCATTTCGGTAGGTGCTTTAATATTCTTTAAGTCACGCAGCGACCAGTTCTGTCAGTGATCAGCTAATGCAAAAGCAAGTGAATCGATGCACAGTGAGTGAGATACTAAGATGAACAAGAAAGTATTCGGTTGACTTGGGAAACTTAATCACTGGACTGTTTATAAAACTTCTGCAATTCAAGTCACACATTTTGTTCGCCGCTTTTATTTCCCACGCTTGTTTCATGATCCATGTTACATTTGAAAAGCTGTTTGCTTTTGTTTGAACTTCATGTTTGTACTTGCTTCTCGAGGGAAAAAAATATGCTGACTTTCCAAGAGCCCATTTAATTGTTTTCTAGTACCCGGTCTGATGCGTCCATGTTGCTATCTTCTGTTGCCTGATTGAAATTAATTCCGTCCTTCACATTTTCCGATATTCTGTCTTGGCACAAAGATTGCTAATCAATACTCATTAGCTGAGAGGTTTTCCAGTGGATGCTAACAAGAGCCAAACTATAGGCCTATCCCGTTGACTTTTAAGCTGACTATCCGGTTCGACACATTCGCATCTATGCGACAGTCCTATTGCAAGAGAGTACACAAAAATGAAGAACCGAGATTCAGAGGGCCCGGCTAGTTTTCCTCGATTCCAAACTGTGCAAACATTTTTGTGCAGATTTTTCTAGCAAGCTAGCGGCTTTTGGGCAGCCGACATTACATGTATGGACTAGTCTGATGTCGTCTGGCTTGCTTTTTCTCGATTACGCGGGACGAGATCCAAGCAAGGCCAAGGAAGACGGATTAAGCGCGATAGATTTAATGGCTCGATTTTCCGCCTTAAGACAGTCATTCCATGGACAAAGTGGCCTTTGGACGTAAATGCTCTTGGTCTGATTTACCTCGTAACTGGTTGTTGATACACTTATTCAAATCCAATCACCGTGGATAAGAATTGTCTACTTTCTGTAAAATTGTTTCATAGCTATTTCGCTGAAATCCCAGCTAGGTTTACCCTATCTGCAAAACAAATTTTCTCAGGTATACCGGTAATTCATGCAATTTTAATGGATAGCCTCCTACTATAAAAGTATAAAACATTGTTGCAGCGTCATTATTATTAAACTATTTCTTCTAATGATAGATTTGATGTGATTTTTCCGACAATTGGTTGTGCAATGTAAACATTCAATTCGCCAACGAAAATCATGGAAGCAGTGTATAGATGTTCCATCCTTGTCAAAAATCACCAACGTTACAAGTCCATCGCGCCGTAACCGAAGTGAGAACCGCAAGCGAACGATGGTGACTTGAACATCTTGCAATTGCATTTGTCGGGTCGATATTCCGCATCTTACCGAACATGAACACTACTGAACTGTTCCTTAATCCATATGGTCAGCATTATCAGCATATGAGAAATTTGCTCACAAAATGCTTTCAAACTCCACACATCCTCTGCTCAACGACCTTTCAATGTGTCGCTAGCATATTTCAACGAGATCCGTTTTCCGTTCCATATCCTCCGGAATCAGCATGTACGAGAACTCCTCTGTCCCATATATAGCACGAATTTCGACAAACCGTGACCAGATTTTAGCCGAATTCCTGAGTAACCTGTTGTAATGTGTTATTATCATTATTCCTGAATGAGAATATATATATTTATTTACAGGGCAATGAGGGCATTTTTATTTTATTTACTTATTTATTTCCGCTATCTTATTTTTACCCTCAAGTTTTTTAACTGGAATGTGACATAATTGATTGTACGCAAAAGTCTGTACAGTACAATACAATCTAGCGCGCATAACTGTGACTGGATTTTACCGACTGCGGACTTTTAAATGTGCCACTTGTAGGATGTCCAGGCAAGGGTGATGTTCACCTAAACAATAAAAGACGTTCCGGACAATCCCACAGAGATTTGATACTCAACAGTTT
>LUCM01006516.1:206013-291662 GCA_008360955.1 Fasciolopsis buskii
CACAGTATTGAGAAAAAAATTGCGTCGCGACAACTTTCAATTCGGATTGGACTATTCCATAAAATACAAGCTCATGCGTAGTTCATTCATGTATTGAGCTATGGATAGCAACCTTGCCTAGTCGAAAGTGGTGGAAAAGTTAGAACGCAAAAGTTTAAACTGATCAAGGTTTTTCGACCGGTTTATTATCCTCTAGAAGATTCGAATGTCTTGGCGTCAGCAGTGCACTCCACGGGTAACGTTAGTTGATTCGAGAGCGTATTTTTTGATGAATTCATCGCTGCTCCACCAGGTCATGCAGAGGTATGACTAAGTGTGATATTTCTTCGTTATCGAGATAATACATCACTTCCGGTGATAAGATGGAGCTACGTGTTTGAATTTAGTCCAACTTGAGGGACTGATATCGTCTACGCGATAATTTAACTGGTTTTGCTGGCCGTACGTCCTGCATACCCCTGTCATCAATGGCTTTTTATTGGCATGAACTGTCCCACTTCGAGTAGCTGTACAACTAGTAAAACCGAGACGCCTTATCTTCTCTTAAGAATTGCGCAAAACGCTGTGCCTCGTTCATCTTGTACAACTCAGCCAGCACATCAGTTGAAGATAAAAACCAAAGTACCCGTTAGATCTAGATCTCAAAGCAGTTACCTAGAAATGAATAAAGTCACAAAACTGTAATGACAAAATTAATAAAACTGCCTAACGGTCGAATCACGACAAACGATATAGGTGGTGAGGACAAAGTGCCTATAATCAGTGCCTTGAGAATGACATCTTCTTCGGTTTGCTTTTCTATATACGACCACACTGTTCAGCCAGACTGGCTCGAGAACCATCGCCTTTGGAATGGGTTACATAACATACTTAAAGCATGGTTCAGCTTATGAGACTTCAATGGGACTAAAGTCAAGGCGTCAATTAACCGCTCGAAAAACGGAACTTTTGATAGGTTTTCCCAGGCAGTTGGCATATTTGACCGGAAAACTCCGTAAGAAAACTCCTTGGTTTTTTGAGTAAAAGCTAATCAGTACGTTTTTGCTGAATGAAACAATGATTCCGGGAATCGCACATCGGTCCTCAATGTAAAAACTACAATAAGGATTACTTCGGTCAATCTTGTATCTTTCTCAGTCCATCGATCATTAAAAAATGTGATCTTCTTTTGTTCCACAAGCGAGTATCCTGCTAGTTCTAGGAAAAAAATTTTCACATTGTTTTTGATTTATCTGTCACGAGGTGGGTAAAGATTTGTTTTGACTATTGGCCTTTTCGGAAAAAATCCCGGGAAAAAAATCCGTTCGGAAGTGAGCGGAAATAACTCCAAATAAATCAGATCACTTTCTGATCTGTTTTGTTAACGGGTGCACATCATTCTGCCAAGTAGGTCTCGGAATTCGTTTAGTTCATGCTAAAGTGAATCCGTTAGCTGGCCAGTTCACTAGTTCTGGTCACCAAGGACGAAAAGGAAAGGGTTGTCATTGCTAACAAGATAAATCAGTTCAACTTAGTTTCAAACAGCTTCTTGACGAATTCGCTATTTGTCAACACCGGATTGTATCCCACCGTGAACGAAAGTTTGTCATCTGAGAATAGCTGAGTCGTCAAGGGACGAATGTTTCCGTATTTGATTCCCCTTCATCATTCAAGCGATAGCAACGGTGTGTGTGTGTGTGTGTGTGAGATCAACATGTCGCTTTTGGGGGCATGAATGTGACTTAGAAAATGTAGTCAGCTGATCTGTCAGAAATGGTCTGAAAATCAGGAGCACGGCTTATTCGCATACAACAACCAGTAATTTGTTGACAAACCACTACTAAGTGAATCGGTTGTCGTTCACCTTTGACAAGTATTTTGTGATTGAACATGCCATTTTCACCATCCATTTGGGGGGCATTGGTATCACGGATAATTGACTCAAAAAAACAGACTGACAGAATTGTTATTTCATAAAAAACATTGTTCTTAACATCAATCGAATTACAAATCTACCTCATCGATACGGAAGTGCAACACAAGGATACGGGAATTATACTTCAAAATTTGCAGATAGACCTCCTGGAATTCGGTCCGCATTCTACGGTTAAACACCCGTTCATTTGTTCACTAATCGGTTGTACTTGGAGGTTGTTTGCCAGTTGCACTGCGACATGCTGTTCATGGAAGTCCGACACACATAAGCAGCTAGGTCGTCAGATGACTACTGTGTACACGATGTAAGTAGTTTACATATTTTTGGCAAAATAACACTGATCTGTTGTTTAGAACAAACGATATATTATTGCGCAAGTGATTTACATGATTTTTATCGAATAAAACCACCATAGTGAAGTTGTAATCAGTAGTACATCATCGTTATGGACAGAGGGACAAATTTTCCACGAAAGCACACAACCGGTTTCTGGGTTATTGCCACTCTGCTGGTCCTTCCGTCCGTAAGCGGAAATATAATAGAGAATACAATACCAAACTATGGGACCTTATATCATTCCACCGAAGGTTAATCTTGCCCAACCAACGAAAGCTTTCCGACTAACCACTCTACGACTCTTAAATCAACTCATCACCTACCATTGTTCTTGACGAGCCAGACGAGACTCCGTTGCAGACCATTATGAAGGAGCTTACGCATTCGAATGGAATACGCGGTTCGAAATTGATTGAACTGGCCCCAAATGTTATTCACCGAAGAAGTGCATCTTCAGTTTGATTTGCACACGTACGCTTATACGTTGTACTACACAAAACAGCCACTGCTCTGTGATGATTCGTAACTCACGATGAGTATATATTTTACCCATGCTGTTCGAATGCGTTGGGACTGAGTGTCTATGTTAAACTGCGCCGGAAAATTCCGGAAAATAACCAATTTCAATTAGGTACAAGACTACGTCTATGTGCTCCGAATTCAATCAGAAATAGCTCTTTCAATTGTTGTGCTGTTCAATACCCGTGTAAGGTAGCATCCATTGTTTCAACTGACAATGAGCAAGTACAGTTAGTCTCCTTAACTTGGAAAACTACAGAAAAAATGCCAAACCTACTTCCCAAGATCCACTGACCAAGTGCCACGTTATACCGTGATCACAACGCCTCAGCGATGATAAGACATTCCTCGAAATACTGGTTAGCATATGAACGTCTCGCAATCCATTAGTTCACGGAAGACCAACAGAACACTGCGGACTGAGACACAGCTTCGTAATGAATGACAGACAAACGGAATGCAGCAATTTTCGATATTTATCAATAATCCCCCAATTACAGATCAAAAAGCATGAAATCCCTCCGCAGTTGACCTTTTATCAACCTCCACAAATAACTGATTTGAAACTTGCCAAATGTGGTTTAGCTGAGAATGTAGTGCAATCCTTTTGTGGTTTCAAAACAGGGCCTTAACGGGGTCTTGTTTAATCCACATTCAACCGTATCTGACAATTTCAGGTTGTCTAGTTGGTTTGTGTAAGGTATCAAATATTCATTGTAGAGTGATATGAATCCCATTTGAAGAACACACAATAGCGAGCATTGAAAACTCCTGATTTATAAAACGGTGTTAGCCGAGAACGAGCTTGTCCGCGGCTTTCATTTACCCTTGGCTACTATGGCTATTTTCAAAAAACGTTTGGCGACATGTTTCCGTCTAGTATTTCAGTGATAATTCAAGATTTTCCATCGTAGGATATTTCCGGCATCTGGACTGAACAACCCCATCATGTTTCCCTGGTGCCATCAAACCTCAGCCTACTTCTTACTACTTTCCTACTTCGTATTTTTAATAAACAATATGCTCAAAAATCTTTGTTTAGACATTCATCCTACTATTGTGTTGCGAAGATCAGCAAATAAATGAGTGAATGAATCTCGTTTAGTCAGATGCAATCCAATTCAGTTCGTATCGAAGGTGAATGAAAATTGTCTAGTTTAATTTATCAACAACGTGGATGAGTCCGTGATAAGGACTTCATAACATCCTAATTGAATTGGTCACGTATGAAAATTACAAACAGACTATTCGTCAGTTTGTTAATTGGACTTCCACAAGACCAAATCAGTAGTATTTGGATTCAGACTGCCCATTTTTAGTGCGTAGACACAATCTTAAAAAATGATTTTCCCGTATTTATTTTAATTATATCCAGTGTATTTTGTTGGCAGTCATGCGAACGAAGTCCCAATTTCATGTTCAAGTAGGTGCCAAAATTGGGTGGTGATTTTCTTGCAATCCGTTCGCTTGTCAATCGCCCAATAAGAGGGGAGCTATCAGTGGAAGGATTTTGCACCTAAAATTTCATCATATTACACGCTGCCATTATGATCAGCAGTATCTGTGTATAGCCAGACGGAATAATACTAAGCATGTCTGTAAAATCAGCTAATCGTTCAGGTTTACCCGTGACTTTCACGAGTTCAATCAGTGATTGATTGCTCCCTCTCTGAAGATGCTTATAGGCGTGCGGTCGCTTGTTGACTCAGACTGTGGCACAGCAGCGAGCGTTCTGTGCTCCACGTGGTCTGCGCACACGAGAAAAATAGTCACCTAAACTGGTAAGTTCTTCAGTGAAACCAAATGAAAACTGATTTTTTAGTACTATTATAAAAGTCAAATTCATTTGTATCTTCCATCCTTCTACCCCTTTCAGTGCTAACCCCATAAGGCGCTCAATATGAAATGAACGTTGTTCGAATTACTAAGGGCCCCGTCGTACGGAAGTGGCAAACCGAGACACATTGAGTCGAAATGGTGCATCTAGCCAGTTAAGTTCCTAAAAAGCAATCCAATTTACGAATATTTATGGGAGAAAATGGTGAACGAAGTTTGGAATACTGTGAAAAGCTTGCGTTATATCCTGTTTTGTAATCAGTACCGTCGCATATGACCTGACCATCGAGTAACAAGGAAACCACAAGTCCCATCCGAATGCGACCTTCACATCGAAATTCGACCCACCGATTCCAAAAGATCAAAGGGTTCAGAGAACACAACAAATTTGTTTTCCCTTGGTGCGAGGTGAATATGCACACTCTACCCAGGTGTGCAATTACTACGAATGTTGGGGTGGGGGTGGCCCCTTTTTGGGATTTTATGTTCATTTCCTTTCAGTTGTTTCTAACCTGTATAGTTCACCTTTGATGACCGGGTTCTAGGTTGATTAAATTAAATTTTGCAAGGTCTTTTTACAGAATTCAATTATTAGTTGATGAATGAACATAACGAAAATGTGCAAAAAATCTTTCGTAAAATGCATTTCAGTCTGCATGTCTGCGTGTGTTTAACACCATTTGGTTTTGTAAAATGGAGAATCCGCGTAAACTCCAAGCCGCCAGAAGTCGGCGTCATTAGCCGCAAGGGAATAGATGGTTTTCGGCTTACCGAGCAGCCGTCTCACCGCTGAGCTAATATGGGCATGACTATTGAATGTGAATAACATCGGCGGACATCCACTGTTGCACAAAAACGCGATATCATTAACCTGGCTTTAGTCACAGAGATCAGCCTTGCCGGTTGCTGTCCTATGCAAGCAGAGCACAGTTGAACACCCTTTGAAGGGTTAATGTGTCACATTTAATGCCATGCATTTAACTTTTTAATCGGAGCAAAATTGCACCGGGCCGAAAGAATACCATTCATTGCTAATTGGATATATGCTAATTGGAATAACTGTTCGTCTGCAAATTGCTTGAAAGGGGTGAACAAAATCATGAACTTAGCAATTTCTTTCGAGATGAGAATTGTCACTTTTAGTACCGATATGTCACCTAACTATTTCCTCTGACGATAGTTTTGCATATTATATGATTATATATGTCTACTTAACCTACCAAATTGCCTTCAAATAAGCTTTTTGAAGTTTGATTTTGAAAATCTTCTCCCATTTAACTGGAGTTTGAACATTTGTTTTGAACAGGAAAGCATTAAGGAATGGAACATGCGGCGCACAGTTCCGTTAGGATACATATTCTTATTGCTTCACTATGTTACGTAATAGGCAAATGACGCTCCTATGGTTTATCAGTTTGCCTGCAGCTTCGTGGATAAAACGGATTGTTGTCTCGGCCATCGGATGGAAAGCATGTGACTAAGTGGTTGAAGAAACAAACAGCGCTTCCATCACTCCCTAGATAGACGGAACATGAGAAATCTGACCTCGTCGATCACGAAACACCAGATGGTGTTCGGTCATCAGGATGAACCCATCCGAGCCTTTTAGCGATTTTAAGAGACTATAACCCAACAGTGTAAGCCTTCTAAGAAAAAAATTCCGATCAACGGATTAGAACTTTCACCATACTCACAGAAAATGTTAGACAACAATTTGATCTTGTCCTGGCTTTAGAATCGGGGTTTCGCCAAACATTATCTCCAATTTGTTGACACTGTTTGATTTCTATCATATTGCTTCCCGTTTCATCTTAACACCAATTACCATTTTTTACGTGTGTGACTGGGAAAATCTGAATGTATGATTACATCTCGCAATCTGCATGTCCTTCTGTCTTGATCAAAGTAGTCTGACTATGTTTCCCAGGAGTAATCCCTCTTGACTCTTAGTTTGCACTTAACACATGCGGGGCTGCCACCAAGGTTGGGTAAGATCAGCCGCGACACTCAGTGTTGGACCAAAAGGTGACCCTATTCGGTATATTCACGATAAAACATTGGGGTGAATAGGACAGAAATTTTCTCATCGCTGGTACTACGAAAACAGTGGATCAATATTATTTCAGGCCTGGAAAAACACTTCTTGCCTGGCCCAGTATTCACTGTGCGCAACCCAGTCACTGTTCTTTTGAACTCACATTTTCTTTCCATTGCTTTTCTATTGATGCCTAGCCTTTGAGGAATCACTTATCCATCTGGTCTCTCCTTCCTCATTTCTGTCCGTTGTTTTACAATGGTGAAATGTAACAAACAGTGCAAGGGCGCTCAACGTGATATGTGGGCAGACGCTTTGACCGCTTTCATACCGTTACGTTCTGCAGTACACAAAAATAATGATAGAATGTTTCAGACCCTGGAATTAAGTTGGAAAAGAAACTTTCTTCGGAATCTCACGTTTGGCCAAATAAAATACGTTTTCCTGCTGTAAGAGGTAAGGCGATCGAAAGGTACAAATTGACATGCTCACGAAAGTACCGTGTCGTGTGTCGCGATAGATAATGACTGGGTGCATGTTCAAATGACCAAATGAAATATTACTTCAACGCTAAGACGAATCGTTGGACATACGAGAATGTGGAAACTGAGCTTGAATTGGATGGTGAAGCAAGCTAGAAAGCTAACCCAAGGTAAAACAAAAAATAAGAAAGTCCCGTAGTCCATAACGTTTATTTCTAAATGAGTACAGCAAATTTTGCTGAACTCGTCCACTGGATTGATCTTACGACCAATCTCACTCCATCGCTGAATTATCACAAAACCCGCTCCATGCTGGGGTATTTTTTTGTGACCGTGTCCGGTAACGTACACAAATAGCCTTGCGGTTCCGTCAGCATATCTACGGTTGTAATCACAGACGAATTTGTGAATAATGCAGAGTCCGCGACAATTGTCATGCGAACTCGTCTTCCTGTCACCGAGAAAAGCATGATTTTCTCGCTACGTTGTACTTTCGTGTGATGATAAATCATCAACCTTCTTCATAGATGGTCTAGGCAGTATTGTCTTTTGGAATCAAAGCAATGAAGACGTCGCTGCCCACACTGTCATTGTTATTGTAGACCGTACCAGGTTATCTTCAAGAATCCTATTGCACAACTGTTTTTGTCGAGAGTAGACCAGTGCGTTCAAAACTTCGGTCGGCCTGCGGAAGAGTAGCGCCTTCTCAGTCCAATCTAAGGAAGGGTTAATTTCTTGGCTCAAATAATCCTCAAAGTGAACTCAGTGACTGGGTCGAGTTGATTAGTGTCGGGCTCATCTAACCACTAAACCACTTCAGTACCCTAGGAGGTATTCACACACACACAGAACATTTTATATGGTCTCATAGTGTTATTTAAACTTCTTTATTGTATCCAAGTGCTTCAGCTGTGACTGATACATGCTAACCTCTCTCTTATTAAGTATGCCATAAGATCTTATAAGGTGAAAATTGATAGGAGTTAAAATGACTGCGGGAAAAAATGCTTCGCTCTCTCGTTCTGTTGGTGTCACCCGAAAGAATTCATGCTTCAAATGCCTACACTACAATTGGTTTCAAGAGTTTTGAATATCGATGCATTTTGTTGCTCAGGTTAATCGTTTTTGAGCTCTTAGGCTCAGAATTTGGACGGTAAACGCCTCCTGGTCGGTCGACAAATTTACAGACGAGGTTGCACTGGATGGTGATGGTGTTACTGGGTTCTAACATTCAAACTCAGCAGTCAAATGATCTTAAGAACCGTAACCAATTTTAGAATTTCATGATTGTTTTCTAACTATTGCACCATTTCAATTTAATCAGAATTATTCTTTGATCCTGGGAGTATTTACCTAGAACAATTTGATGGGAGAGTGACAATAAGCGACGTTCATGTTACCACGTCATAGCCGAAATGCTAGCAAATCATATATTCGAAAAAGAGCACCATTCTTTTGATAAACACGTATTCCTATGCAATTCATTACATGACTCATCGGATTCTATTTTCACTTCTTGTATTATCCGGATTAGATATTGTAAACCTTGGACAATTTAATACAATGAACCACGGTCAATATAACTAAAACAAATTACTTTTCCCTGAAACGCAGTTTGTACACTGGAAGAGGTCAGCCCAATCTACTCACGTGCGCCCAACAAATGGAAATTAATCTGTACTTTGTAGTGGTCAAAAAATTACGCAAAAAGGAACAATATCTATTAAGTAAACATCTTTTATCTTCGGCAACCCCTTCGCTTTTAATTTTCTTCTTTATAAATAGCTTTTCATCCCAATTAAGTACTTGGCTAACCAATAATTGTGCGATGATAAGTTTCCAGGAACCAGAGCGTTGTATTCGCTCCAAATTCCTGTGACCGAGTCTAGTAATAGCGAATGCAAAGGTCCTATGGTTAGAGTACTTTTTGAACGTCAAACTCCTCGGAAGAATGAGATAAAAAAGTTAAAAAACACCCAAAATTGCAATATTGGGGTTTTTGAAAAAAACAAAACATCCGTGCCTTTATCTTTTCAAAGAAACACCGCACTCAGATGTGGAACCCGAAAACGTTTGAGATTGAAACAACTGCCGGAAGTGATAAATGTCTTTCCAAACTGGATAACTTATTTTGTGAAGCTCAGCTTAACTCATTCGGTTGAAGTATTTTGCGCGCAAACAACCATACACGTGCGTGAATATACAAAAGGCGAATCATGAAACTTCGTTTGTGTCATAATGTCACGTGCTTTATTGCGAAGTACTGTGTTAACGGTCGCATGTTTGCTTCCAAGGTATCCTTTATTTGGTTACCACTCAATGAAACGACCAGATAATTGTGAGCAAGCATGCAAGCGTAACCAAATTTGAAAGCATGCTTAGTCTGCATCACAAAAATGGATCACTTTGAGATGACAAAAAGAATTGGAAACTACGAATCTGGACTGTTGACTTCCAAAAACCTCAAAAGCTCTCAGCAGTCCAGGCATATTATCTATCCGGCAACGAAAAAACGCAATTTCCCATCAAAGCAATTGATAGATTGGGAAGTAGTGCCTTTGAGTATCGAGGTGGGAGATGTGTAGTCCCCGTAAACACGCTGAAATGGGCGCAATTTGTAGTCGGTCATTGCAGAACAATACGAGATGGAATGCGGAAATGTTTTGTGTTTCACCATCTGGGGTACTCACAAAACATTTTCAGCTCAATATATGTTTACTGAGTAAAATTTGGTTTAGAATAATTAAGTTCGAGGCCGTTAGCGCATAGGTGCGACACTTTTCTGGGGATCGTATTCCCTTCTGGATGAGAATCATGGTCATACTGCGGGTCCTTTACCGGGCACTGGTTAAAATTAAAACGAAAGCTCGACAGGTTTGCCTGCCTTTATTCTCCCAGTTTTCAAAACTGGAAACTTTATTGTTTTACTAAAATATTATGCTCAGTATTCTGAAGTCCTCTGGTTTCAATATAAATGAACGACGGATGCTCCTGATGACTCCTTTCGAATCATTCATGAGTATTGCCAAACCTTTTAGATGTATTCACCCCTTTCGTTAGTCCAACTAGTCTTTGAAGGTATGCACGATATCTACCCGTTGTGGTTTCGTAGACGTTGGTACTCGGTTTCTCCTGGTTCAGGAATCAAAAAACACTTTGTTTGTCCACGCCTCTTTCAAGCTGTCTATCAGATCATTTTGTTAGTCGTACACGGCAAGTTAGACTTGGCTGGGAAACGCAAAACCGTTGACTAGCAATTCAGGTATGTCCAATGGATTACTTCATTCTCGTTGTTTGTTTTTCATGTCCTTCATCCACCTACTGGTGGAAACATATTATCATTCATTTAAAAAACGCCTGATCACGTTTTTCTTTGACGGACCAAGTACTATGTTGTGACAAATGCAGTGAATTTCCAACAACGTGTCTTTCACTTCAAATCTCGCTTTACTGACTAGACTAAATGTTGCTGTTTCCAAATGTTCACACTCATCGGTTTACATGATCGATTTGATGTTATATTACCAGCATCGAAACATTGGCCATTACAGCAAATCAATTGAGACAAAATCTGACCTGGATCTTCAATATTCACCCGTGTATAGATACTTTAGGGGGCCTTTGTTCCAACTGCAAGTGTTGTGGCATTTTAAGTCTTGAGCAGAGTAAAATAACTTATTTTGATAGCAAAGTTTACCGGACTGCATTTCGTGGTTGGTTCGCTATTGTTTTCGACCGTTCGTGGAAAAACGACTTGAATATTCTTCATCGAGATCTGTTCTCTAACATCAGGATATTCACACAAGGCTGTCTGTTTACCCGCCAACATTGCGCGAAGAAGTTCGCTGACACTGGTTTATTCGAGTGTACGTCAAGCTCTTCGCACTGGTGCGGTTGGCATTCAACCTTTCGAAAATATTTTAGCATGCTTTTTTTCTCAGATAGTGGACCTAAACTGGACTAGTTATGGCCTGTGTTATGCCGCTGACTTCTCTGCACTGACATCCACTACAGGTTCAATTAATGTCAATAATTCGTTCATAAACGAGCGTGCCGAAGTCCAAGGTGACTGTTGGCAATTTCTGAATTCCACCCTCGTAACTGGACCAGTAGCTCATTATGGGTAACACTGCCCGTGATCTAGATAACCATTCATCAAACTGCTACTTTCCTATCTTGACACGATCCTTTTTCTCCTGCACACACCCCGGAATAATTAACGGTATCCAACTCCTTAGATCCTGGGCACTCAGCTGAGCCAAGGCAACTGGGACGTTTCCTAGTAAATTACATTACTTCTTTATTAATTTCTGCTCTTTTATTGCGTCGCGGTAAAAACGTGAAAAACGTAGGACTGAAGCACAAATATCTGCTCACGGAAAGACTTATTCAAATGTAATACACTCAACGGAGCAATCGCTTCACAGTTCAACTGTCTTTGGCAGAAAATCGAAGAAAATCATTCAGAACATAGAAAACATTGTGTGACATGTATTTTAAATATAATACAAGCTCGAGGAAAGCTTGATTGTTTTCTCTTGGCTATAGACTGTCACATATCAATGCTTAGGCTTATAATGGCGTATTCCTCGTTTTCTCATTGCGTTTTCTGTTGTGATAATTTGACAGCTTGGCCTGTTAAAAATTACACATTAACAAACAAAACTTTCCCTTGCACTGAAATAATGTTATGGCCAAGTGCTAGTATGTGCCATAAACTATCAATTCACAGTTGACGGTTTTTGTGGCACAGTCGCATTGGATTGTCATCGTAGACCAGTGAGACAAGGGGGATACTAACGTGTTCGTTCTTTTGTTGTAAGACTTCTGGTTATCCAGTGCATATGCGTAACTTTTAACGAGGTTCTTACCTTTGCATCTTACATTTATATAGTAACCGTTTCAACAATAGTTGACGTGACATCGTCTCACTAACGATTATTACCAATTTTCAATAACATAAAGATATGCATATTTGGATATGACGAACGAGTAGTTTCATCTGAAGCACATGAAGTGTATATAGATGCAACAGACTAAATCGGGAATTGTACTGTCGGACACAATCGTAATCCGTAGGTGGATCCAGTAAGCCATGCTACCGAACCGTTTCTTCCAAGTCCGTGGAAATCGTTGCTGAATGAGTGCAATTTTCGACGGGGTTGAAATCGAAAAACCGAATTTTCGAGGAAATAAAGACAGCCTGAGAATGATTTGATCAGATCATCACAAATTTCTTTGGTCAGTCTCATACTTTAGCAACAATTCACTGAAAACTTAAGTAAAACCAAACACGAGAAATGGCTGTGCGAGATAGATTTCTATGAGTAAAAATCCCTATTCACTCGAGTCCGACGTGGATCACATTAGAAGTAGGTGTTTGTAACGATCTACTGTCGCACAAAGCATCAAACTACAAATACGCAAACGTCCCGCGTAAATTCGTTTTCCAACTCAGCGTTTATGTTTCGTGCGATAGATGCAGCTGTATACTTAGTGAGTGGTACCACAAACCAGTTGTTAGACACGATGCATTTGTCTCAATTTGACTTACTACGTTTGTGCCAGCAAGAACGGAAATTCCAAATGCCTCATTTGGGATCCAAATCTTGCAAACACACTATCTTTTTTTGATTCCAAATTCCAAATAGCTTTACCGGAAAGGCGTTTCAACATGAGTGTTGTAGGTTCGAATCCTTCCAGCACCGATAGGCTTCCCATTTTGGCAACCCTCGGCTAAGCGTGGAATTCCTGCTAATTATAATAAAGTTTTTCTAAAACAACAGGCAATAAGGAGACGAAAATGAACTCGAATTTTACGGACGCTTAGATATACCAGAATTGTTTCTAATTAGTGCTTTTCCTTAAACGCCCATCTAAAAAGTCCCTGAAACATGGTGGGTGAACTTGTAACTTTACCGTTTTCACAAACGTTGTATGCCCGTCTATCCAAGGCCAGCGATCATTTTGGGCTACATGCATACTATCCTGTCATCTGTGGTGTTCTTTGTGTCTGGAATTCAGTTGCAAATAAATGCTGTAACTATGCAAAATACGAGTTTTTCGTATGACTGCTAAAGCGAACTCAAAACACTAATTTGCTTTATTATGCAAAACGTATTTACCATCTGTCGGGAAGTACCGTCTGGTCTTACTGCCCGGCCAGTCACCGAAATGTATTACGTGTGTATATGTGAGTTTTTATAAAAACAACTGATTGAAAATATGAACTCCGTAATGACCTGCTTGGAATTCACGAACGTTTCGGTGCAGTTGTGAATCTAAATGACCTGACGCGTTAAACAATCTGGACGGGCAACGCACGCTCTCGGTTCCAAATCACCAAACTGACAGCATCCCGGGAAATCCGGCACGATAGAGATCGAGCACGAATGCATTAAGAAAGGTCAAAATGCAAATTAGAAACGGTTTTCTATTTACACTCGCGGAATCAAACGTCCATCTTGGTCCCATCATTTTATTCCACGAAAGGCCGCGCAGATCTGACCTGGTCAAAATCAATTTTTACTACCTGGTTATAGACAAAGTTAAAAAAATTTCAACTCCATTCAGGGTAGTCGACCAGCATAGTTGGCGATTTCTTTATTTGTTTACAAGAAAAAACGACAAATCAGGTTTTCGGATGACCACAAACATAGACCAGCATGCATATGACTTTGCGATGAACCGCGAAGTTCTGATGCCTGGTAAAATTAACGA
Organism: Fasciolopsis buskii; assembly: GCA_008360955.1. Classification (NCBI taxonomy): domain Eukaryota; kingdom Metazoa; phylum Platyhelminthes; class Trematoda; order Plagiorchiida; family Fasciolidae; genus Fasciolopsis; species Fasciolopsis buskii. The sequence goes on from LUCM01006516.1 coordinate 219,857, forward strand.
AGCATTCATGTGCAAATTCCCAGGGGTAAATAGCTCGGTGTTCATCCTCCGTGATCAGGCAGTTTGGTGCCTTCAACGTCGGTTAAGAATCGTGAAATCTGTTGAACAGGAATCTTCATTAGAGGTAGCAGTAGAACAAATGGATATTTAAAATATAGCCGGTCCGGAATTAGAGTTATTCTTATAAAATTGGGTTATTTAATCATTCGCTTGTTGATTCGGCATTTTTATTTTCCTTTTTTGGTTTTGTTATTTGTGCTACTTAGACATCTGAAGCTGGGAAACCGTGTGCAACATTACTCAATTTATACAAAAGAATTATGCATTCGCGTTGCATGCAATGTTTCACTAACGGATTTGTTAAAATCGTTGACAGTCAAGGAAATCAAAACGACTAAAGCTTTTTAACCGGCGAACAAGAGTTCAGGTTCATTAGGTAGGGATGACAAGATCCTTTCATGCGCTTTTCTGCTTCACCTTTGGACCTCAAAGTGACTGTTGTTGAGAATTGTAGTCCGAAAAACTGCTAGGAGATGGTCTTTTGTGAATTGATGTGGCACGCTTCAATCTGGAAGTTTCTATCAACCTAAGTTTACTGAGCATTGAAATATATATTGTGTTTGCATTGGTCCTACTTTCTTTGCAAGTGCAGTTTGAGAGAATCTACGGGAACAAATGTCAGAAAAACAAATGCCATTGTAAACCGTGTATAGTTTATCGCTCACGGGGTCAACAGTTGTGACCAGTGAAGCATTCTCGAAGCATTTTACAGATCGTCTACATCGGAGTTACTTTACATATTTTATCTACTTTCTAGCTGAAAGAATATTACAATATGACAGTAGGCATGTTCTTCGTAGGTCAGCGTACAACCATTATATCAATAACATTTCTTTTTTATCTTCCTAGCGCCATGTTTGGCCGAATCCGACGGAACAATCAATCATGCATCCATGAATGAGACTGCAGTGAGTAATCCCGTTGGCATTCAATCTGTGCGATTAGTGAGTCCAGTTTGCGTGAAAACCGGGGGACAATACACTCCCTAGTATTGGGAAAAAGACCTGCGGTCGTGGACCGATGGATCCAGTCCTAACTACGATTGAGCTGAATGTGCTAGTCAGTACAGTGCAATTAATTTATCTGTTGTTATCCGTTCAAAATGCCGTTTTTCTTCAGGGATAAAAAACAACAGGTAAATTTTGCGCAATCCTTGTAAGTTTTGGACCAACTTATTTTCGTTCTAAGTAGTATGTTTCAATTCGAGATGGTAAGACAAACGTTGCCCGGAAATACTACAATTTTGCCAGGCAGATATACTCGATACTTTCCTGTCCAACCCTCACCACAGTTGCGCACTCCACTGTTAGGTTCCGGAGGGAATGCTTCCTCTCCAGCATAGTGGTTGCCTTTCCAAATTACGTAACTATGTAGAATACATCATAATGAAGGTTTTGCGTTTTTATCGTCTAACCATGATGTCCCTGTCAAACCATGATGACCCTGTGAACCAATCAGCGTCGAGTAGTCAGAACTTACAAATACGAATGTTGAGTGAAGTTCCTATTTGGCTAGTTCAACAAATATTTGAAAATGGCCGCACGATTTCTTCCACTAGTCCTCAAACTTTGATGAAGTTCACAGCTCCTTGTGTTGGATAACCCAACTTGGATAATCTTATGTCTATGCCTGAAGCATTATGTCTGCTGAGGTGTGGAACAGCTGATAAATCCAAGTATGCGTGTCACTTTCTTACTGCATACGTGACAAAAGAATTTCCTATGAAGAAATTCATTTTTGAACACTTACAAAGTTAACCCGTTTTGTAAGACTCAAATGTACACATTTTCCGTTCTCGCTTAGTTTCGAACCCAGCCATAAACGCAACGCATCGCTTGGTTCCACGATTTTTGTAACAGTTGAGCTGCGAAATCACATTGTAGGGTTATGAAAGATTAATTCGTGGATAGTTCGGTACCCGCCAGAATTACACAAACACGTAACAGTATGATTGTCAAAAGGGCGGGTTCACGATGACTCAAACAATATACATGCGCTAGTTCGAATCCGACCTGGGTAGCCAGATTTTCCGTTTCATTTCCAATAAGGCAAGTGACCATCTTGTATGGAAATTGATTTTTCAATTGCGCATACGCAGAATCAACTCAAAAAATGACCTTTGATGGAGTGGTATATTTGCTGATTGTTTTACGAAAAACAACCTGTTTCTTTAAGTTGAATGTAAACCTGATTTGGTCTTGGTGAGAAAAACAATAAAAAACAATAATAGATCAAAAATTAAAAGATGAGAAATTTTATCCATCACTGAGGACTATCAGGCTTGGAGAGTAGAACAACCGTGTGGTCGATGAGGACATTGTGATTGGAGGAGTTAAAGCTGCCTAGATTTTAAGTTCACGAAGAAATAGTCAGTCAAACGCTGCAACGTGAACAAGAAGCATCTGACCGCTCTGGGTATACTGGCATCAAAGTCTTTATTCGTGAAACGTCGTAAGGAACTCCTTCGTCACCGTTTGAATGGAACCAAATGATTTGGGAATTGCAAACACAAACAAGCCGACCATTGTCGATTTTGGCTTGTCAAGATATTCTTGGTGCCGAGGGTTAGTCTGACGGAAAAAAACCACGTTTCGTGACTGCCGCATATGATATTTCTGTGGATTGGAAGGCAAACTACCCAGCTGCTCCCGTATTGATGTCTGTGCCGCCCGACTTTCCCGAAGAGGTTCAGTGTGAACACCGTCGGGCTCACTTGGTCTATGACTGTGAATGAGTCTTCAGCGGGATCCTAGAAAGTACATGTTCTTGAATGTCCAAACTGTCTGAAATCTGGCCGTTAATCTGCTGCAGAAATATTTTACATTTTCTATTAAATAAGCACAAATAATAAGTCCGTCCGTTTCGAGTAAAATCAGAACGCATATTACTAAAATGAACATTTGCTAACCCAGATGTCGGTTGGATAAATTCCGAATGGATGTGCAAGTCTTGCCGAAATTCATTCAAAAAGCGTAATATGAGCATTTTCCACTTACGTGGACGGTAGCATAGGAAAGCAAATACGTAAGTGTGCTTTGCGTTTACCCAGCAAGAAGAATTGGTAGGTCATTCAATGATATGCCGCATGCTTCCGAGTTATCAAGTGAGCAAATAGATTGGGAATTTAGTGAACATCTCATTTTGACCACATTAGGTATGCCCTAGTCGTGACAAATCACGTGCTTGTTAGGAAGAACAAATTGAAACTAATTCATAACAACTTGGTGGTCATATTGCATGCAATCCAGCATGAATAAACAATGATCTTCAATAGGCCGATCACTATCGTTTAGCAAAATTTGGGTCATTTCGACGTGGAACCCATCATTTTCAAAGTAAAATTGCTTTTATTTCATGCTTCTTGAAGTTTTAGAAGTTCAGTCAGCATTAATTGGATAGATACACCCTCAATTATCATGCCACGACATGAAAAACTTTTTGAATAGAATCAAGATTCAGACCACGATGTGATTTGATGTGAAACATACCCTCCAGTCAAGTTTAATTATATCTGAAAAAAGTTGGGTTCAATGAAAACCACTCTGCCCGGGAAATGATATTTACTAGATTTTGGTGGAGCGAAACGCGGCGCTTCTATCGGAGATACAGGAGTTCATCATATCGATTAGATTTTTAAATAGAAGTGAGATCTCCGTTAGCCCATAGACGAAATCCCCGCCTGACCGAATTGCGTTCACGTTTGACACGTTGGTAAGGAGTTTCTAATTGTATTCCTGTGTGAGTGTAAAACTTAAAGGACAGTAAGGGAGTGGGACAACTTTGTCGGATAATTTCCTTGGGGAAATGTTGATTTTGTAAATATTACCCAGGTCACGACATATTTGATGAAACTCGGAGCGTTAAAATGTTACTCAAATATATCTGGTCGGTGATGTATTAAATTTTGGGAATTATCTGGGACACGATTAAAGCAGAGAATTTCTGTGGTGAAGAGTTGCGTTCACTTTTCGATGTGATTGATTTCTTCCATGAAATACATGCTCTTGACTTAGTTTATTCTTTTGTTTTATTCCAAATGGTGGCCGGCGGTGGCCAAACGGCTAAGGTCGTGGCCTTTAGACTTAAATGTCGAGGTTTCGAATCCTCCCACCGCCGGTCAACTTCCCCACTTGGCAGCCCTCTGTTGCCCACGGCCCCCTTCCTGAGAAATGATGCAAATTGTTATTTTATTAATAAAGGAAGTAAAAGATAAAATAAAATACTGTGAACGATTGAAGCGGCTCTTCTGAATGACCTTGGGGTAAGGTCAAATTTGATGCAGATCAAGATCCTTCCTGAGGTGAAACTGATCTGTTAGATATCGACTGTGATCGTTAGACCCCAGTTAAAGCAAAATACCTCAGTAAACAAATTATCACGTTCGATTTATAAATGCCTACGCAATCGTGGATAGAATACATGATAAAACAAGTGCGAGAGTATGTCAAGGCGAGTGTAGGCTAGAACAACTCCTAAAACTGTCTATAGGATTTTCCAGCTCCACTAAGATTTCATTTTGCATGCTCAAACGTGTTTACCTGATCAACCAAATTCGTCCATGTCTTACTCTCTATGTTATAGTCTACAAACCGATGTAACATAGGGAACCTGTGAATGAATTTATGATATTTGCTGATGCGTTCGCACATCCAGCAAGTAACTAGCCTACTTAAACCAACTGGTTCACGGATCTTTTCTCATTCTCTACCTGTCCATTATCATGCAATCCGTGATGACCCAGGCATAAACAACTGGTAATTATCTGAACTTTATCGTGTTCAGAAAGAAAAACTCTCATGCAGCTGATGAATTCCCGACGTCACAGAGTATTGGTATACTCGTCGGAAAACTGTGGAACGACAAAAGTGAACTTACAATAATCTACGCCAATTTGTGATATTTACCGACTGTTTACTTAGGATGGTTTTCCGTACTTTCGTTTTCACCTGTTGTCACCTAAAATGTTCTCAATTATTGGTTCAGAACTATCTTTATTTTGTTACTTTTTCTGTCGTTTTACCAACTGTCATTCTCAAACAGTCCTTGTTAAAGTTGAAAGTGCTCTCGACTTCGGCAATCGTCTAATTGCTCCGGATCGGTCTGCAAGCACCAAACATTGTCTGGTAATTCACTGGAATCTGATCTGAATTCTTAGGAGTGTGAGATTCTAGTGAGAAACTAGACAAGGGGCGCACTAGTGTAGGGATGGTTGGACAGAAGAAGATCGGGCATTCACATCTGAAGAGCGGCAATAACCGCTAAACCTGTCTTATGTTTCCGGAAAGATTTTGCTCATCAGTCCATATGCAAAACATGCAAATGATAAGAAAAACCAATACTGTCTAGCATTCGTTTAATAAAACAGAAATTTGTTACCGCTACTAATAATATTCAATTTTAGTTTGATGGATAATCAGCTCATATCAGATTTCCTACGTTATTTTAGGCTATAGTTGAATGGTATCGAGTACGAACTGAAACGGCCGAATGTCTTATTGGCCTTACCAATATGCATAGAACAAATGTGAGAGATAGTGGGCTCAGTTTGTATCAAACTACAAACCAAAGGTCCTACATAAAGGCGTGAAAGTAAACAACGCTGTCCGTCTCTATTAGTTACCCAGTTTAGTCATGTTCCACCGGATGATTTTGTCTTGGTGAGGAGCTCAATTAACATGCTCCATCCAAGCTTATCGGGCTTTGAAGTGTTAAATAACATTTGAGAAACTTACTACTTATTCCAACACCCGTCACATGTTACTCAATCGAATCAAGATCGACAAAAAGGGGATGAAATTTTATGGGTAGATAAGACAATGAGGATCGAGCATGTTCAGGATTAGTGGTCACAGTGGATGATTAGGTGATAATCCATTCGAACTTGGATTCCAAGTTAATGTGTACCTCGCTAGATTTGTGATAACTAATCCCAAGTAGTTCCCCACATAGCTTATTCTCCCGGGTATCGTGTGAACCTGACTGTATTCTATTCTTTCTGTTTGAAAAAACAGGAGATAAGCCTAGAATTGTTCTACGCACTCCTATTATGTTCTACAAATGGCTTGTGAAAAATCTAAAGATCGAAGATAGTATTCTGACTACTTGGTGACCAAGAGGTAGTATTTATCTTATACTTGTTATTGTTGAAAGAAATGGGCAGCTTTATCAGTCTTTATGATCCATTTAGCACCACAAGCGGTCAGCCATGCCGTATCGCCTGTTCATAATAAGGAAGCAAGCATGGTTTCTATCTGGTCGGTAGCGTCTTTTATCTATTCAACTTGATACTTTGAGTAGTCTAATCGAGTCAGCCTTCCGTCTTTTTATATTTTACTTCTTTTATTCAAAAACAGCTGAAAATGAATTCTAGCAAAATGACTGCGACCTACAATGATGATTGCAAATCAGGAAACGTTACTGGCAATCAGACGATTCTAACCCGTGACACTCAGGTTGATGTACCATCTGGGTAATAGCTTGATCATGGCCGATACATATACGATAAGTGTCACCGTCACCTATCTAGACTGCGCAAACTGATCGAACGGTGACTGCCAACTTGGTACTCACTAATTCCGTCCTAGTCTGCCTATTCATATCAAGGGTATTTCATTATGTCAAATGTCTGATAATCTGAGCAGGAAAAGCATGTACTTATTCATCAAATTTTGAATACGGTGGACCACAAAAGAATCTTTCACTTTTCAGTTATCAAGGGAACAACATAATCCCGTATACCGATTTTTAACGCAATATTCTGGTTGGTTTTTGCGCCGTTTCACAACAAATGCCCAGTTCTATTGCACTAACTGGAGAGCAGCAGTGTCCATTTTTCTGTACTGTTTGTCCAGGCGAATGCCGTGAGAGCTGAACTAACGTGACTGATATTAGCGCTGCTTTGCTTAGCGCATTTCAGCACATCAGTTTTGAATAGCCCACCTACTCTCAGAACGGAAGTCGTCTGACCAGTGACCTTGACAGTTGATTGTAAAAATGAAAAAGTCTTTCACTCATCAATCCATCGCTGATAGCGTGCCTATTGAAGTTCATAGCTAGAGTTGCGATAACCTGGTAAGATCAGGGCGAAAATAAAGGATGGGAAAATAATCAGCAAATTACCTGGTCTGGGTAATTGCAGTCTAAAAGATTCTGAGGTTTTATCGTTTATTTTCCTGCGACGTGCTCGAAGCATGAATTCAGTGTACAGGATATGCCTCAGTCACTAGGGCCTACTAGAAGGGACGCAGGGTAATGGCCTGCTGGGGAGGTGTAGAATCAACATTCATGACCAAGAAACGCGGGATGATAATATAACCATATAAGTTCTCGCTAGATCAGACCTGATAGCCGATCAAAAGAGAATTATTGTGTTCGACCAAAGTGACCGGCGGACTTGGCTTTCGAAACGCTTAGATTCTTTTGGAGCGATTTACCAATACTAGTCAAACGGACTTGGAAAAGTCTTTCACGCCTCCTCATTTTGCCACTGACATAACAATGTGCATCATCATTGGAAAAGAAGCTGTTGCCATTGATAGATAATCAGACTAAGTGGTGGGCAGTGGAGGGATTCAGTCCGTGGTGTTTTCGCCTAGACACCACAAGTTAGGCCATTTGATCTCTAATGGTGTATCTCCAGTGCAGCTGAAACCACAATGCGAAACGGAAATTTGTTTGATTACGAAAAACCGTATTCATACTAGCCACTTGACATAAGGCGATGTATGTAAGAACCCCGGCACCCTTAGGGTGACATGACAGGACAGTCGCTGCTACCGAGTGACAGAATTATGTAACTTAGTCGATCGATTTTTTTCATGCTAAGTCTGTCCGCATCGAGTGATAACACTTATGTAATACTCAAACTCGTCCACAAGTCACCCTTGTGATTCACACCTTGACTTACCATGCGCTGATATTCCTAGTCATTTAAATGAGATCAGCATGCAAAAAACTAATATCGGAGTGTACAAGTTTAGGAATGAGTGGACAGAAAAGCAGCCGGTACGTACATCAAATGAGCTGCAATAACCGCGGAACACGTCGCATGCTTCAGAGGAACGTTTGTTCGGCCATCCATATACAACACCATTACTAAATCGAGAACTTTCTTCCTTTTGTACTTTTCAAACCAGTTGTGTTAACAAAAACAGATAAAAAGTCTCAATGCATATTGGCACAAAAGTAATAGTTGCTATACTGAGCTTGTTCCAGGTTTGCATAAAGTTGAGAAGAAATTTTGTTGTTTTATCGCTTCACTTTGTTTTCACTGTTTGTCCTAAACTGGACTCACTGCTGCCGCTAGTATGCGTTTGCTGACAGTTGGTTTGGCTCTACCTCCGTTTGTCAGGGATTTGATTTGTCGACACAACTTGGAATTGAAAAGAACACTGTTGAGGTTGGAGGTTTGGACATCGATCACATTGCTGTAGATTTCATTGTCGCAAGCAGAACCTATAGTTGTGTTGCTCTGCGTCAATTTGGTCATTGCACGTCAATCGAACTTTAACTCGAGAGGCTTATATTCAAAACAGGGATTGGCAAAGCCGAAATCGATTTCGATCGCTTTGCGAAGTTAGAAAATATCAGAGATAATTTCTCCGTGGTATTTAAGAAAGTGTAGATCGCCAGTTTTGTTCGGTTTGCACAGGACAGATGTCATCAGGTGATCAAGCAAGCGTTCAGAATAATTCGAGCGGTATGCACAAAAAGCCGGTATCAACTAATGTGAGTGCGTGAGTTCCTAGCTAATTCGGTGGGGTTGAAAGAGAAATGGACTAAGTTCTTCTCACCCTCAAGGCGAGAGACAATCATTGTGCGAAACGCTCCCGAACAATCGCCTCATTTGTAGTCGCTGACATTTACCAAACCTAGTGCATGAAAATTTTAGGATATAGGAAAGGCCAGCCAAACTTATGTCTTCGAAGACGTGTCTTCTCTCCTCGGATCCGGCGGCTTTACAAAAGCTTAGCTTTTTCGTGAACTTCTTTGATCATCCTTTAACCTATTCCGGGGCGCCACTACTCGAATACTGAGGAAGTTCATCCTTTTGGTTCGAACTTGATTGTAACTTCCAAAACTTTAGACTATTTGATTAATGGCCCGTGGAAAGAAATCTTCTGCTATTATATTTGTTAGACATCTCAAAATTTTGAATGCTTTAGCTTAAATCCCCGATCTTTCTTGATTCTGATGTGAAAACAACTGGCACATGTAACGTCTTATATGTTTTAACTTATTAACCTTCAACCATACGGGTAACTGACCACTGCTCATTATCCAAACAGACGGCATCCTATTGGGGAATGGTGTTCAAGCTTGGAAGCAGCATTCCAGGTGCGGTGTAACTATAGCCTTGTACAACGGTACATACAAGTATGCTTCCGTGCATGTAATGGCTGATTTAAATCGGAAAGGCTGTCCTAGTCCCATTGGCTGCCAATATGCATTGTTCAGTCCATTTGAAGTCTGCAGTCATTTCTACTCCAAGATAATTTTGTTTCCTTGTCGCTTGGATTGCGAACCACCTGCCGAGATTGTTTATGGCTATTTGTAATGCGGATTATTCATTGATTGATTTTATGCACATTAATGGACTACCCATTTGCGTGCTCATGTTAATACTCTCGATAGATCGGTGACCATTTCGGTTTTGTTCTGTGTGCCTACAATTATCTCAGAATCTATAAATATGAAACATGGTAGTGGTAGGTCACTGGCCGAATCAATTGTGTAGGGAAGGAAAGGAAGAGACATTGGAACCGGTCCCAGTGGCACTTCATTGGTGACTTTCAATAGATATGTGGATTCTGTCTTTCCCCGGGAAAGTAGAAAGTCCTGTTACGTAAAAAACCGCTACAAACTTATATATTCCGAAAATGTGCATTTTAAAAAGCAGCATTCTGTGACTTACCAAGACAAAAGCCTCACTAACGTCCGACTAGGAGACTTCTACGACTTTTTCCTTTTCCTCGTTGGCCGTGACTTTATCCATAATTTTAGCAGATATGAAGGACATGACATCCCTTTCAGGAATCTATCCTGCGCCCTGCATATGAGTAGGTTAGCCTTTAGGTGCTTGCACATGTGCTCTCTCTTTGTTTTTTCTTCTAGGCCTTCGTACAGGGTGCTTATGAGACCTACAGATTGGTAGTTCGGCACTTGTGTCTTTGACCCAACCTTGTGTGTGGCCAGCAACGCTACTACCTTCCAATCCAGCGGTATAACTCCCTTAATTTAACGCGATAACATATAGTTAACGAACATATTTGCACAGTGACATCGTCAGGAGTTTGACAATGGCGAGATGAGTGCCTTATAGTCCCACTGACTGGTATATATTAAATGACTCTGGTATCCTCATTCCATTGTCTCCGGTTATCTAGGTTTCAGGGATTTTTGTTACTCCCACGGCAGTACTAGCAGCCAATAATTGTTCCTCAGCTTTTCTATGTACATTTCCATAGTATAAAGTGGAGTTATCTGCTTTAATCTGCCCATCCTCATTCACACTTCTATCATCTTTTAATTCCAACTTTTGGAATGAATCATTTGATTGGACATGCCAGAATTACTTCTTTACGCTCCGGTTAGCTCCCAATACTGATCGTTGGCTCTCTTCTGAATGATCACAGCTGAACTCCCATGCTTCCTGCACCGTTCACATGCTCTATCACCGCTGACCTAGTAGACTTTCCAGCTGCAGTCCACTTTCATAATGGCCCTTCGTACTTCCGACATCCACCATTAAAGCTTATTTCCTTTTCTGCCCCTCTTTGTTTCCTACGGCTCACAAATAAACGCGTTAGGCCTCGCCCTGTGCGTAAACCAACAAGGCAAGCCTCTGGCTGCTCAGCACGAATGTTTGAGGGATCTACTAAAAATTTAGCAAAATAATGAACCCATCAGTCGATTCGTGTAGGTCGAACGCATACCAAGAACCCCAATTGTAACCATACGATTTAAATGTCGCCTACCAGAAACGACAAAGTTGATTACGGCAAAAGCGATGATGTTAACCAACAAGTGTAATGAATTGTTCAACGTAGTGACTGAGCTTGGCATGTGTGGTGCAGTTGAGTGGATTGACCAATCAGCTGCCAACATAAAAATCATTTGCTAACATTAAAATAGACCAACTTCTGGTCAGTCACGTGAATTTTAAACGGAACTTCAGTTGCCATTACGATGAACGGCAGACTAATGCATAGTACCTGCTAAACAGTTTATCGACACGTTGAAAAAATTGATGGGATTTTTCACCGAGCAAAGACGATGACGTTAGTTGAAAACATTAGGTCATCCGTTGGTCAGTACGAGTAGAATGAAAAGCAAGTATTGTTTTAGAGTGTAGGACATCTAAATAGCAGCAGCTAACAGTATGAGTTTGAAGTGCACTGGCTAATTAGTGTGTGCTAAAAGTTCCATCAAGCGTTATGTTGGTTTTTTGTGCAACAAGTTTTTCATAGGCTGATGTTTCCGTTTCCCAAAGATGCCTAAAACGGTCAACTAAGGTCAGTATAGTGAACATGGGTCGCTAGATGTTTAGCGATCCATAAGGTTGATTTTATTGTACTCGTATTCGGTCCGAGAGGAGAAGAGGTGAAAGCGGATTACTGCTTTTTTTCTCATTGATTGCTTCGGCAAAGCCTTGTTTGTTCCTTAACTGAGGCCCACGTAGATTTCCCATCAGCTGCCATTGAAATGATCTTTGGAGTGGTCGACACGACACGAGTTTGTGTGAAAATTTGTTTTTTAAAATTACGCGCTAGCTTCAAGCCCAAACAGACATTTCTGTTGCATTCTTTTCAGAAATTTATCAAAGAAACCAACCTGTGCACAAAGCTGATCAAACGCTAAACAAATCGAGGAATTTAAACATATTTTTCACTTTGTCAGTTAGAAGATTTGCAAGATGAAATCACGTTTCAAACATTTCTCAAATTTCTTGCAGAACGAAGCAGTACGCGACGCGATTAGCGAAGTGAGGTTGTCAAGGAGACCATTTCATTTGGAACAGGCTGCTACGGTCGTCAAGACTTTTGCTGGTAAATCTCAAAAAATACCTGCGCTTCCATCACGAATAGCACTGATCGAAACAAATATACCAGTTTGCGAACTCAAATGATAATTCTCAAATCGAACCCAAACAGTTTAAATTCATCCCCTCAGTTGACCGACAGGAATCATGAGATCACAATAAATTGACATTTTAAGTATGCTTAGTTGAATATATATATATATATATATATATATATATATGGTCTCTGCCAATGACAAACAATACAATTTACCAGCTGCGGCAATTTGTGAAGATCACAGGGGATTTACTTGACTTGTTCAGGTCGCCAGTTTCTATTTAACGTCCACATTTTGAGAAAGCAAAGAAACACTTCAGAATAATACTGCGCGATTTTACTGGAAAAAGGTTCATTTGGTATATTAAACCCAGCCCTGGACCCTGTCATCTTCAATCGTTCCCAACCACGTATCCGAGATATTTCAACTTTTTGATGTGACGTTGCCGTGGGATTGTTACGGAGCTTGTATTTCCACGTTATTCAACAAGACCATTACTGAATCAACAGTTAGCACTAATACGCGATAGTAGTTTGAAAAATTGAAGGACTCGTCTTTCATACTTAATTCATACATATATCTATCTGACTGTATGTCACATACGCATCTTACAGTCCTGAGTTAAAAGTGACTCGGGTGACTTTTGTGGGCATTTTATGGTTTTGATTACTTCTGAAGAAAATTGGACAATCCGAACAAATCACAGTGGACGATATTATTTACAGGTTATTCTGTGCGTGATATTGCAAGTTAAATGCGATATTTTCTGTTCATATGAATAATACGGCTACTTTCCAATCTACTGTCAACCCAGCCTTGGCCGGTTCAGTAGCAATGGCCCCGGGAACATTCCAATAGTTCAATCAAATCCACCATTTGGGATTATTGTTTTTACACCCCTCCATTTCCCTCGTCGTTTTACTTCCGAACGGCATGCCCCCAGATAATCCGAAGGGACGTCCACCATGCGTCCGCGTTCCCAGTGCTGGAATTTGTTTTGAAAGAATCACGCCTATCTCCCACTGGTGGAAAAGTCAAGTTTTAATAGGGTCTCCAACAAACAGACAAATTATGTTGACACCTTAGTGCTTTATGCATTATTTTCCTACAGTTAGGCCAAAGTACAATGCACAGAATGTGCGGTGCGTAAACCGCAACGGCAGTGAGCAACAGTGAGCTCAAACAACGCTATAACAATCCAATCGAAGCGGCAGGTTCCGCATAATTCTGATGCAGGTTTTCTTTTCTTTTTCTTTCAATCGCCATGCGATTGTCAAGGTCATCACTCTTGTGGCACTGATCAGTTACAAATTAGAATACATGTCTGGCTTCGTGAGTGAACATACGTATGAAAATAGTTTCATTACTTTGACATTCTATTTGTTTGGGTTGGACGAAAGATAAGTACATGACATCAGCGATCGCCTTACCATCGCTGTCACAATAAATGTGTACTCCCGCTCAGGTCATGATGCTTTGATTAAATCTATGCACATAGGTTTTCCCCTTTGAAACTTGTTTTCAGTCTGTGTTCTCCCTGGTTTCTATTTTCTTCCTCATCTTTCGACTCAGCAGAACTTTGTGGTGGTACACTGGTGGGAGATAAAATTCTCTGCATTCCCCTAAATCTGTTCCCGTCCCCAACTAGATTGCAAAATACACTAGGAAAAGAGACTGTACAGACATAAAAAGCAAGCTTACAACGTCGCCGATGCTACAGAGGTCAAATTTCTATCCCGTCTGTTTGGAAGGGCGATTAAGCGCGCAGATTCCAATTTGCTTATCACCGTCGAAATTCTCGCGATGCAAACGATTTTTAATAAGGAATTCAGATGCTCTACTGTCGGGAGGAAAGATTGATTGGAAAGATCTAACGTTGGCTAAAATTATAAGTTCAGTCAACCAGCTCTGTCTACTTCTCCGCCATACACAAACGATGATTGTAATGACATGAAACTTACAAAGTAATATAAAGTTCTCAAGCCACCCACTAATGCTCAAGATAAAGCCACATCAGACCTTTTCTCACGTATCCTCCCTCGCACGTGGTACTTGTTTGCAGTCAGAAACCATGCACCTCTAATAAATAATGTCTTTCCTTGACTGCTGATTCCAAATTGGCTGCGAGGATACCGAATAAGTTTTAATGAATCGAAATAAATTCTTATAAACTTGTGGCTCTTTTTGGACTCAGATCGACTCATCTTCTGCCTAAAACTTACTTTGATCCTCTACCCCTACTTTCAGTTCACTCATCCACGTGCTGTGCGCGTAGTTCATGCGGTATCACATTTGTTTTGATTTCCTGTTAACTTGATCATGTCAATTAAAAGTACTTTTTCCAAAACTCCCTTTAAGTTTTGCTCCATTCCAAGCCCCGTCTAGATTTTCGATGTCCCATGGATTTGAATTTCCGCCATATTTGTTAGCTCTAGTCACTAGATACACTAACGGACGTATCGAAAACCCAAACTGTTTATAAACAAATGAATTTTGTCCACATGCCTGTCTCTGTTCCGCTTCGTTTCTTCACTCTCGTCCGTGACACCCGGCGTAGTTTATCTAGTACCGTGATTTATTGTTCCATTGTTTGGGTCGCTTTCCACTTCGCATAAAACAATGATCATTTTATCTTCAGAACCATTAACCTTTTTGAACAAATCGGTCTTATTGGTGTGAATGATATAATGGTAATAACACAGCGTTTTCGGCAGGCGTAGCTTGCCAACGTTTCGACTACCGTGGTTAGTCTTTCTCAAGGCACGTTTTACAAACAATTGGTCTTCTAACTCTTCACATGGCTATCTGGGGGCATTCATCCGGTCGCCGTTTTCGTCGTTCCCGACTATTCGTTTACCGTGCGTTACTTTCATCTGCTCAAACATGAAGTCTATCAAGCGTCTCCGGATGATTATCTCCCTCTCCCATTAGCCCTCTATCTGGTGGTCTGCTAGTCACTTCGTAATGCCAATTGGTTGGCGAAAAAAATGCGTTTTTATTTCCATTCTCTAAGACCTAGGCGATTTCACACTACATCACGGGCTTTCGAATAGTAGTGTTTTACATGTCCTTGTAGATCAACTCCGACGATTTTGCATTATACCAGTTTTTGGAGTTATTTTGAAATTGACCCGAGGTTATTTGGATTTGTGTCAACCATGTTCGGAATTAGGTAAGAACACGTTTTATTCCACAAAACGTTTAAAGAGTAGAGCATTGCATAGACAGTCAGTGCACCTAACAGTATGTACAAACAAAAGCAACCAAGTTTCGTGCCTGCACAAACGAGATCCGAGCATACCAGTTAGGTGACGTTTCCGAATAGTACTAATGAAATTCCGAATAATTTTGACACAGAGACAAATAATCATAAGAAATGGTACGGTTAAGTTTGTACAAGACCGTTGTAAGGCAACCTGAGATGCTCTTGCTCCGCCATCCCAGTATCACCGTTGTTGCCTGCATACACGCAAAGAAGTTGGAACTGCTGAATAAAATAGGCAAATTATTCCACATAACCGAATTCGAAATATCTTTTACCACCCAGCCATATTTTCATCTGAAAATCTAACACGTGTTCGCACTGTTCTTGCTACAGCTGATGTGCATTGGAATACGTGAGGCCAATGAACAACTCAGTTTAAGAATATCACTGCACCTGTTTGGATAGAAAGACGGGGGAAATTATTTCCAATAAAGGAATGAAAAATATAGGCTTATTCAAAGTGACTGAAACCAACTTGTTGTATCTGGGCACATGCAAATGGAGATCAGTTAGAATGATTAGATAATCAGTTAAATAACGCGTGAAAACCAGGACAGAGTTGGAGTCATTCCGGAGAAACATAAATCAAACAACAACAACAAACGGGCAAGGGACAAAGATTTAGTGAACAAGATATGGTCTAACTAATAGATCTTTCGCATTGTTTCCACAGATCGGGTCACTTAGTTGAAACGGTCAAGTTCCTAAGCTCATCTGCTGTCCCACTAATGCCTCGCCCGATTGAAAGATACACCTGATACAGACCATTTAGCTCGAACTTCCGCATGCCCGTCATCCTTACCAGAGGTCAGACGGCGAAATCACTGAAGGCTAACGCGACCGACATCAGACTGTACAGTTCCATGCCGCTCTCTGGAAAAAGTCGATCCAAGACTTAATGGGTTTGTAATCTAAGGCCAACAAGTTCATGGGGCCAAGAAACGAAATGGATTTGGTGATTAGTCTTACGAAACAGTTTGCATTAGGCTAACGTAGATGAATAGATATTCAAAATTACAAATAACACAACTTTTTACATGCGCCAAACTGGTCTAATAACAAAAAGTGAAAAAAACTGGTCCGTTTAGAGGTTCAGGACATTTTGGTGTGCTCTTCGTTGTCCATCGAAACTTAGGGTAAGAGTACAAAATATACCAGTAGTTAAAGTGCAGTCAGGGTTTTGCATGTAGAAATGACAGGAAAAAGATGACAAAATGGCTCCGTGGCACAACGCGCAATGGATAAGGAGGCATTAAGAGACAGCTCCGTGAACGGGGACAAACTGAATTCTGTCCATGCCTTAGTTCGTTCTCAGTGAGGCAATAAATCAACGTACGGCATCGATAACAGCAGAGTTCTGTCGACACAATCCAATGCAGCGTGATATGCCGCAAAGCATACAAGGAACGAATTTGTTGTTTGATCACATGAAGATAAATTTACAGAATTTACTATGCAGACTGCATCATTCAAAATCCCTTGCCGGTCAGGTTAATACTGGCAGCCGGTATAAATGTACAATTGGACATTGGTAAAGATCATGGTTACAAATAACCCTAGATGAGTGCAATTACTTGCTAAATAACAAAATTACCTATTTGCCTTCTCAGGTTTAGAAATGGTTTCCATTGGTCCCATGAATAGGCTGTTTCATTACTTATGACTCATGTATGGAGGTGCTGTTTCGAAATGAAGGACAGATCCAATTTTGTCAGTCCAACTATTCAGTAAATTCGCATTCATTAATCACGTGTCCCTCATTGGCCGTTTGAATTATAAGTCTTCGTGCTACTAGTCACTTGCATACTCTGTTCTGCTTGTTTGGAAAGTATAAAGGCTTGATTTTTATTGTCTTACTTATTGGTTAAAGAGTAGTACCGGAAAGCACAATCGACATCCAAACTGAAATGTAACTTACCACACATGAGAGAGACTGTTTGAACGCATGTGATAAAAATTCTAAACCTACTGCTAAGGTGGCTAAATGTTCTACATTGTTGCTTTTATTTGGGAAGTCATTAGAATTTCACAATGAATCTCAGTCAAAGCATTCGGATTCGATTTTGTCGAATTACTGCATTCCTTTTTGAAAAGCAATAGATTTGAGAACGCGATCTAATTCCTCAATGAGATCAATGCGCAACTGAAAATGACATTGTGAAGCGTTTTACGGCTTTCTCTTGCCTTGATTAGTTCAAATCAAAATTATCACAAGTTTCATTTAATTTATAATCGAATTACGTCAATTGATCAACACCATGGTGAACAGACATGTTCGTTGTCCATTCGAATTCAACCGCAGCTTGACAAATTGCCCATTCTGTGGCTTATAGATGGCTAACGATAGAGACTGGAAACTGATGTGCACTGTCACACTAGCAAAGTATGATGTTAAAACAGAATCGAGAATTATAAGATTCTCCCATGGTAATGCACTTTCTGATTAACAGTTCAACACCAGTCGTGGGTTATACTCTCCTGAAGCTTCAACTATTGGAAGGTGACTGTATTTAACTGCTATTGTCCATCGTTATTATATGAAAGATCCAATCACACGATTTGGTTTGTTGACAAAGAAGCACTGACAACATGACACACTTCGTGTTTTCCAACAAAATCAATATCAACGAAATGCTGGAAAACTGAAATTTCTCCCTCTTCATCGGCTCGAACACTTAATATGATGAGTATTGTACTTTGCTACGATTAGAGATCCGCAAATATTCGGCAGCATTTTAAGTTGTATTGTTAAATTTAGGTTTCTAGATTTGATTTACAAAATGGAACTAGTGTTCAAAGGTTGAAAGTGGCTTTCCATGTGCCGCATATCTATCACGCAAAAATGTTCAACAAATTTCATATTGGCACCGGCATATGAACGAGAAAAGCTGCAACTCACATTTTGACAACAATCTCAATGGATAATGTGGTCGCTGTTCAAATCAAAACGTCACAAGTTTTCGAGGACAGTACTATAAGGTACAACTGACTGCTCACTAAGGAAAATGCAATCATGCATCACTGTCCACTACCACGAATATTTCACAATATGGACAGGAAGCTGTACTATTTTTATTTTAAATCTTTCATTTGTACTGAACACGAATGTGAACTTTTTCCCAAAAGTTATTTTTGTTCATGGACTGGTTGTCGAGTGAAAAATTGTTCAACTGCTAACTATTGACGCGATGCGTAAAAATTTCAAATAACTACCTCTGTTAGAAACCCTGGGGTTTGTAGAACATCTGATCTAAATAGTCGAAAGGAATGTGAGCAGAACCAAGGCTCAGTGAGTCTCAGCGTTCTACATCAACCTTGTTTATCTCTGCTACCTCGATGATCAAGCCCTCCGACCAACACTTTAAAGTTACGGCCTCATATGACAACCCAGTGACTAACTCCATACATTTAGACCGTAACTTGCTCACAATTAACCTTGGATTCTGACGAGCACTCAACGGCACGTGAACTAATTTTGGGAAAGTTAAACTTTTTTATTAACCATAGCAACAAATTCATGTATAAATTCCCATGCCAAGGTTGAGCAATTTTCTACTCAACGATTGGTGAGAGGTTGTTGCCTCGTTTTAGAATCATTAGTTATTTAGGATGAATATCGAATTTATTCAAATCACCTGTTTCCTTTCCATTTTAGTTAGCTTTATTGATTAAAATAATTGCCAAAATTATGAACACACCAGGATGGGGAAAAAATGCACAAATCTCGGTTACGTTTTCGACACAAAGATTCTTCACGTCTTGCACACGCCCTCAGGCTTTAACGAATGCTATTCTTTCCACTTTTTCGAACTAGTTGTTCACCCTAAATGACCCTTAAAATAGTCCCATTTGTTCGAGAATCGCTTCTGTCTCTCTCTATATCTGGATCAAACCAAAAACCCATGGGGTTTCCTAGTGGAAGAACACATTACCTTTTCGATGAGTGACAGAAGTGGTTGAGTAGATTTCATGTTTGCAAATTGCATCGAGGTTGGCAGAGGGAGAAATTTTTGTGTGAATTACATAAAAAAGACATTTGCAATGGTGATTATGAACAGAGTGCTGTCTTTTTGTGTTTTGGTCTATGCGTGACATGAAGCAATATTGTGTGTGGTACACTCCCTGTTTGTGCTTATGTTACTTGCAAGTTGGATGCCATCGTCTTCTTAATTTTCTGTACGTTTCCGGTTACTCTGACTGGATTTTGGCTCGTGATTTTTCCTTTTATTTTTGTACGTTGCAATTCAGGACCTCTGTGACTGTCTTAAGAGGACGTTAAATTCAAATATTTTACATTCATGATTTATGTCCTTTAGTTTCAAGTGACTCTGTTATTCGTGATTATGGAATTTTGAGGAAGTTTTTCTGTTTAGTCTTCATCTCTTCTATTCCAAAGCGCTAGAGGGTCGAGATATCCTGGATAGAAAACTTAGTTAGACGGTGAAGGGGACCGGTTTTTGCTCAGTCATCTTCTACAAACATGTAAAAGAGTACTGTTCTCCCGAGTTCGGTTGTTAAATACTCCATTCTTTGGGAATGGCGATCCAATCTGTGACATAATTAGCAAGTGAACGTGAAATTTACCGATTCTGTGCAATGCTAAAACAAGAAAAACAAAACGAAACAGCAGTGTTCTAGCATAGGTTACGCGATTATAAAATGCAACCTAGTTGGTTAATTTTCTTAACCCTTAAACTAATTGCTTACTCTGTTTCCTCCATGTTTTCGTTTATTTCCAATCCCGTATCCTTAGAGAAAACCGTGTTAGTGAGTACCAGAAAGAAGATACTAGGAAAAATGGAACTCTATCACTCGTGATATGATGGATTAAGGGAGCTACCTGATGCTATTCGCTTGACACACTTGGCTTATTTGCATGAGCTTTTCCAATACTTCTCGTTTGACTTTAGCTCATATCCAGTAGTTACGCTTAACGTACATCAAACTGTCAAATCACAAATCCTCCCCTTTTCAGCGTCCCAGCAAGAAAGAAAATAGTAGAGAAGCTTTATTGATCTTCACTCTAGTAATATCACGCAGTAGTCAACGCAAAAATAACAAATAACAAGCTAGTAATTAGAAAGACGAAGATGTGTCCGATTGCGATCTGATGGTCGTGTGTTAGATCATTTTCGCGTGAACTGTAAAGTCATCACTAGTGATTTTCAACTGGTGGTTGAGTGATTTCCCACTTCCCGGTGGTACGCGGCCTTTATCCCAATGCTACTGGAAAGTAGATGAATTAAAGTCATTGAGAGTGGTCAATGGGTCACTATCAGTGATCCCAAATCTAAATGAGGTTTATTCAGCTTTCATCCTATCACTATCGGTAGTTGGTCGGACTTTATCGAATTTTTATAAACCGTGTCAAGTGATATACGATGGCATTTGCATGCCTGCTTCCTTCTTTGTGACCTTGGGATAATTCACGATTTGCACACCGTCCGCGATGTTTCCAGACCGAATTTTTGCTGAGGGGCCTTACCGATGCAACCGATCTAAACGGTTGCATCAAATCATCATTGTTCCATGGGTAGCGCACCTAACTTGCAACTTCGTTTATATTGGCTCGAAATTCCCGGCCTTGGGCTGCCACATCATAACTAACGGAATTCCTTCAAATTAATCTAATGTCACTGCTGTCACTGGGACCATTGCATTACTCTATGTGGTGTGTTGATAGCACTGCATTTTTGGCGACTTAACGGGACAGATTTTACTCTTATTGTTCATATGTGAACAAATTAGAGCTAAATTATTTTCTCATTCGTTCGGTGCCTGTAGTGTTTTGTCCCACACATACCCGGTATCGAATTTTTGAATTGACACGGCTGGCTGATTGTGCTTTATCGCTTTTAGGTGTGAAAAACTGTATTATTTTTAATTCATATGAACATTACTTCCAAGCAGCATTTTGGTACTGACACCATTACTATCAGTATTGTCAGTAGTTTCATAGCAGTAGCAACAAAAAACAAGAACAACCACAAAAAGCCTGTACATTCGAGTTCACTGTGGCTGTAACACATCGAATGCTTGCCTTTGGTCGAAATGTCCGCTTCGGGTTCTCGCAGCTTGTATCCTCAACATACTCTCACTGTTTTCCTTCCGCTTCGCTACTTAGGTTTTGCTTTTTCGCGCTTTATTTCTGACTACCATGCACACTTTCAACTTCTCGGCAAGCCAGTCAAACCAACTGATGATCAGAGCTCACTTAGTCTCACAAATGTACAAATCTGAGGTGTTGTATTCTTCGTGTTGTTCTTCGTACTTGGGACAAAATTAATTCAACAGTGTTTCAGGCTTTAAGTCGAGACTCCCAAAACTTTCACGCTGAGGAGCCGTAACACGACATACCGGCGGGGTAAATTCATGCTCGAACTGTTTCTACTTCTCGTTAGCTCATCTGATTCATCGTATCGTGACTTTTTTTTTACAGTTATTTGGTGTTCCAAGGTGGTGACTAAAACCAGGTCACATTAGTACAAGCCTAATAGTCAAGTAAAACTCAAATGATATGAAACCCAAAGCAAACAATGCAAAAAGGACTGTGGCCAAATTACTGTAAAGCCGCCAACGCCACTATACCTTTGATTTGAAGACTTCTTATCCCTCATTCGGTGTGTACACTCCGCGAGCGTTTCAGGTCATCCAAAGGAACGCTGACACACAAACCAACCCACACGTGACTGATCAATTTTCTCACCTTCACAGACAGTAATTAGCACCGCTTAGTGTCAAATCTATTTGCACGATTAGAACGTCTTATTTGGCCACATATCGTGTGAAATATCTAGTGATTTTGGTTTGAAATGGTCTTTCATATTGATTCTGTTTGACAGGCTGCCTGAAAGTAGGCCCAATGGTGCATGTGTAGGGATTGAACGCTTTTGGACTTGTAAACTGTGTAGTGACTAATATAATAATAATAATATATTAGTAATAACAATATTAATGCACTAACTGTTGTATTTGAAAGCACATCACACATGTGTATGACTATAAACAGTTTTGAACCATGCTGATCTTTCGATCGCGTATACATTTCAATCACACTGCAATGCCTATCACCAGCAATGGATTGAACAAACAAAACTTTGTGGTATAATCTGAAATTCGCGCGGTAATCGCAGATTAGTTATGCTATATTCGCCTGGGCAATGGAACCTAATTAAATTAAGTGAGCCACATTGGTGGAAATGTCAGCGGCATCTGGAGATATCTACTTGTCAAAAGGCCACCCATTATCGGTAGCGTTGGTAATGAGCTGAGATTCTGGTTACCGTGGCTAATCTTCGTCCTGACGTTCGCGTTTACTTTTGCGACGGTAACATGACTTAAGTTTGAATGTCGATTGCTTTGACCACGACATCAAAGATACTCGTTCAGTGTTTGACTGATCTGTGTCCCGTGGCAAAAAAGAAAATGATCTTAAACGTGTCAGCTCGAAACTGTCGAGAAATGCCGCACTACATTTGACTGATGCAGTTACTCGTAAAATAAACCTGATTAACAGAGTATAGCACTTCCGTTATCTTAGAATGTGTTCAGCTCTCGTCTCAGCACATACGAAAAAGATGAGAACTTGTGGCTCATTTTCCATACATCGATACTACGCACCATGGGTTAAACGTCGAACTGACGACTGTCTTCAAATTAGAATGATCCGTCACCTGCTACGAGAGGTTCCAATTTTTGTTGACTGTACACGGAAAACGTGTTCGCTGTTCGTAAATCAAAATATTCACGGGATAGGCGACTTTTAAGATATTCGGCAAGCCTATGCGTTAGGGAGCTGGATATCTCCTTTCTATAATCTTTCCACATGTACTTTATAAGGTGCAAAATCGGAGATTGTTATTCTTTATTTAGACTTATGCAAATTTAACAAATCCCCACTAAAAGGTAGACTCGATAGTGATCGGATCATGTCTTCTACGTGTATACAAAACCAATGACAGGTTTAAAGCATGTAAAGCCAAAGAGAAATGCAAAACAATCCCCAGTCTTCTAATGCCTGTTTCCCCTTTGAATAAGGAAAACGTAAACAGTTATAAAGCAGTCTGTCGTTTATAGGAAATTTAAAGCACAAAATAAGCTTTTTAACTGGATGTTTCCTAGTCACATCCTTTCGAAGACACTAATTCTGTTCTTGTTCGTCTTTGTCAGACGGAAACCGAGTAGGTTAAAGTAAAACAAAGTAGATGGCTAAAAGTAGATCAGTTAGTCAAAGAGCTTGGGTGGTCAGGACAGTTCATATTTCGATGTCTACGTCTTTTCGATTATTTTGAAGTATCTCATTGAAACATGCAAATATTCTGCAGAGATGGTCCGTGATGCACGCTGAAGGGTTTGTGCATGCTGAGTTCCTTGCTGGTCGATGATACATGGTCCCCTAAAGATTCCATTTCTTTGGTATTAGTGTTCACCAAGTGTTTTGCCCGAACGGTCCCGCAGTAGGAACAATATTTTGCTGACATTGTGACATAGGCTTTGCCACACTCACAACAGTACCGTGCCAGTTCTGAGTCCGCCTGACATCCAGTATTTGAAAAGTGCTTGTTGTCTCCTTTCATATTAAGGATTTTCGTATCCCTGGTCTGGTCGTTCTCGAAACTTCTAATAGACTTATTTCCAAACATTGCCTTTGCCAGCACCATGGATGTGGAAGCACCGATAGAGTATCCACTTGGTATTGAATGCGTTGACCTTGTTCTGCTCGGTAAAACGTCGCTGCAGGATGGTGTAGAAAAGTGCAATGCCCTATGAAGTATTTATGTCAATATGGATCCTGCTATGTAGCTGAGTACATGAGAGATGTACAACTTTTAACATTAACTAGTGAGCTTCCCACTAAGATGACTCTAACAGTTCAGATATTAAAGTTTCCCTAAAACGATTTTCTTACACATCTTTGCATCAAATCAGTTTTCGCCCGCTTTTTTCATCAAACAGGTCACAATGACAAATTAAATACCTCATTATCACAGTTCCGAATGGTGTTAATACAGATTGGTACATGAATTTAAATAAACTAGCAAACATAAAAACAAAATGATACATTGAGAAATGAATTCTAGTGGAAGATTATATGGTTGATGGAATACCTCATGTCAAATCAATATTTATCTAGTAGGTAAAAACTATGGAAGCACTGTGCGCCAACGGAAAGGACCACAGCGAATGATTGCAGCATCATGTGACGAAGTTAAACGGACCGTTGGAAGCCTGTGCGGCAGCTAACCGGTCAAGTCATTCGACTTGTAATCAATCACTCGAGATTCGCTTTCCAGTTTCGGTGAGACGGATTTGCACTGTGACGATTCCTAACAAGTGTGAAACAACTGTATTTTGCCGTATAGTGCTTTCATGGTTTCTTGATACGGAAGTGAGCGTCAGTATTGTATAATGAATTATTTCTCATTAAGAAGTGTTCAGTAATACATACTTACGCTAATCATTTAGCTGCATTTTGCTGGCAGGCAAACTGTTTGACACAGATTTATTATCGCATTCCATGTGACTCCTAATCTTTGTTGTTCACCTGGAATGCATATTCGGTTCCTCTCGATTAACCGATAATCATATATGTGACCACAGTTGTCTCAACAAATTCCGTAGTACACTTTGTGATCCAGAAAAGAAAGTTATACGTCCCGCAATTTATTACGCATATTTTATCTAACAACGACAATACCAGCCTTAGGTTTCCGAATAAGGCGACCTTCCAGTCCTTACCACTTAGTTAACACCACTGGGTTACGCAAACTGCTGATGTACAAGTGACGATTGCCTGACCGGAACAATATTGGCATTACCGCTATAAATACGAATATTAATGCATACTTATGGTGATGAGCAAAAATCACGGCTCAGAATTCTTTTGCGGTACAGATAGGATAACGATGGACTCTCCCCAGGAAGAAGGGACCTTCCCGAATTATCGGAACGTTGACAAAAACGCTTTAAATTATCTGACCGATTCCATCCCTCCATGTTTAGTGTTGGAGGAAGGCCATCAGAGCCCGACGCTTTATGACGTTCTGAGGCTCGGATTTCCTTGAGAATCTCCAGCTCACTAGTGGATTTGTGCTACAGGCCATTGGTCGCTTGCCGGAATGGCTGCATTGAGGGGGCTGACGCTGAGGGAAAGCTAAATGTGTTCCGAACCGCATGATGTGGAACGATTCATCGACCGAGAAATTTCGAGTGAGTTTCGAGTAAATCTGCCTAATTATATATTGAACATTCCAAATAAGAATCCGTCTTAAACTAAAACTGCGCGTACTTAACAAAACGGGATTTTAATCGCATGTAAGAATTCGCAGAACCGGGTTCGAACAAATACTTTCGGTATTTATTATTTTCCTCCCGTTTTAGAGGGCACATTAGTCCCAAGTACTGTCCAGAAAAAGGTAATCAACCAGTTTCCTATGACTATATGCATTTGACTGCATTGTCCTCCCAGTGAATCGATTCTGCCTCAGAAAACCCAATATCATGTAAATATCAAACCGGTGAAATGATCAAGATTAAATGCACATACATTTCCGAAAACGACACAAGCTACAAATGTGACACAAATCAGGAAAACAAATGAGATAAGATTTATAGGGAAAAAGTTACCATAGGACCTTCAAGTGAACTGTAGGAAAAATTTGCTCAAAGTGGTCGGTTTATTTGTTGAATGGGACTATATAAACTTGGTACTATTGAAATCATGGCTATAATTCTATAGCTTACAAAGTTGAAGAGCTTCAAATAGTTCAATTGTTCATAAATGATCCACCAACTGTTCTAGCTTTAAGATACTGCATAAATAAGGGAATTTCATCAGTGTCACTCCCGGATTAACTACCTAAAGGAATCTACTATTTGGCGATAAATACTGTAACATCGATTCTCTATTTATGTGGCTTTCTTTTGAGTAACTAACAGAGATCTGAAGTTGTCGAAGTATAAAAACTACCTTAGTTGAGTATGTTTGCAACGAATCTACGCTTCAGTTATCTTGAATAGCTTTTCTCAAAACAGGCTGGCAACCGATTGTAAACCTGCCTCGAAAAAGGTTACCCAAGTTAACCAAAGCATGAACTTATTACAAAAATCTGCGACCACGCTTCTATCAGATTTCAAAAACTTCGAATAATTTGTCACAACATGCAGTCCTATACAGTTTGAAATATATGCTATTCGAGTATAATGAAAAACAATAGAGCTAATAATAAAACCTTTTGGTTACATTTTGCAGAGAATGTCTTGGATACAACGGGTGTGATGGTATTATTTTGTCTTCCATGGGATTAACTGATCACCTTCTATTAATATAAGAAGGTTCCAATGATGCCGGAGGCATTAGGGCGAAATTGTTCCTAATATCAAAGGCATTAGCTTTGCAGTCTAGCTTTCTGCTTCGGTTTAGGCAGCCGGGTAGGATCAGTATATATATATATATATATATATATTCTAGCTCATTGTGTGTAATTGGAATTAAGGAGAGTTCAGTGAACGTGACAACGATTCAAGCACAACAAAACAAGAAACCACGAACGCATTTTTGAAGAAGAAAATATGATCTACTTCAGCGTAATGACTGGTTGACTTCAGGGCTTGAATCGACCTAACTATTTTATTGCACTGCACCTAGTGATTCTTTCAGGAATAATAAATTTGTCAGTTCGTTTTTACTTGGAATTCTCACGCAATGCAAAAATTTAAATGAACACAGAAGTCTATAGATAAACCCCAAAACGAGTTGTTGTTATGCGCTTTGGTCACTGCTTTTTACGGGGCCATGTGTCGTTATTGACACCACATGGAACTCCTGCAATGAATGGTGCCTCTTGGGTAGGACCAGTTTAACCGACCGTTCCAAGATGATTTTCGGATCCAAACAATCTAATATATTGAATTAAAGTTAAAGGAGTATTTTTATGATGCATACTTCTTAGTTGATCATCAATACTATAATGCAAAATATGCTATAGTAAGGTTACACAACTATTCAACAGTTCGAAAAAGCTGCATCACAAACTAATTAAATTTGATAGATATCCCAGTTAATTCTTTGCGATGAAGCATATCGTCTTCAAAGATCCTAACTGTGAGAGTGCGTGTATCATGCATTTTTAGCCTTTGACTTGTGCTAATCGTCCGAATTTTATGGAGGTTATCAACCAATCCCTAAAACTTGATACGGTGCTCCCATCCGCTGAGAACTAAATGTTTGAAGTGAAACCCAGTTAAATATTGGATTCAATTTTCAACAGACTATTGCGCAATGTCACTCACCTCTCCCTTGAAGTACAGGCACTTTGCATAATGGATTTCTGCAGTTCCACTTCCGTGTTGTTCTTTATTGGGATAGAATGTGATCCATTCTCAACCACCAAACTCATTTCTCTCATATTCACTGCACGATTGACCTTCGTTTCATCCAACGCGGGCATGACATACAACTCTTCGGATTCTGTCACCCGGATCTCAGACTCGGAGGCAGTCGTGTGAAAATCACCGGATTTCCCAACGTGTGGAATGTAGTGATCCTGCTCGACGGAGTTTTTGCTGACTAACTAAAGTGGGAATTCCATGTTTGTTGATTTTCAGAGGAATAGTACCAGTTATCATGGTTCTAGTTATGAATTCAGCCGACAATTCAGTTGCATTTGTTACCTGAAATTTCGACTAACTTTGTCTGTTCATAATACGTGTGTCAGATACAAAACTAACTGCATTCATCGATAAGCACGCAGTATTATAAACTGTCCAGTGTTCAAAACTTTAGATATCTGTGCAATCTAATTATGCTTGTCCCATTTCAACGACCAGATCCATGCTTATCAACATTGGAGGCAACATTTTTGCTACTGGTAACTTCTCAGTAGCTGCATTTGGTTTTCGAAATAAAACCTACCCAACTAGCATACCAACTTCCAAGTCCCGGCGAGACATTCGTCTACCCAATCCAAAACGTGCAGGTGTTTCATACCAGCGCTGAGTGGCGACAAAATATTAAAGACACGGAGGGAATTACCATGGCAGTCCAATCCGGTTAGGCAGGAATGCCATTTTCGATTCCCAGAAAATTCACCCAACCCATAAGATGGTTGCAACCACAACTCTAGGCTGTTAGTGGGATGACAAGCATTAGATTCATGCAGTATGTGATGGTGTTCAGATCTTTATTAGTCGAGATTCCTTCATAACCGCTTGCCTAACGTTTTTTCTGATATATTTCTAGCGCTATATTATGACCATCCGAAGTTATCCAACGGGGATGAAATTGGAATACTCATTCCATGTAATACAATTGATACCTGAAATTCGCTCAGTAGAAAAACTTCAAATCACTGTCGCCGAAATGTTTCACATGAAAACTAATTATCCAAAGGATTTTGGGTAATCGCTCTCAAAGCATATTGTGAGATATTAAAAGTCATTCCTAAAATCTTATATTTGAAAACCGAGCTGTCCAAATTAGTTGGCTTTTCCAGTATATTCCATTTTTATTGTAGGTAGAATGTTTTGCATGAGGATTAAAACACAGAATCTCCCCGGGACCACATTACTGGTTTCGTGGTTAATACCACTCTTTGCAAATACGTGTTACGGCACTCTTTTGTCCGAAGATCTAATACTGAAACAATTCTTCTGATTAATCACCTTGCGAACCCATAATCAATTCACGCTTATAATGCTTCATTTAAAATTCTGGTAAGAACCCAAAAGGGGCGTACACGTTCGGGAGTAGACAGCGGAATGCTAGGTAGACATGCGTAATAAGCAGCGATAATTGAGACACCAATCATATGCTTCCGCTCAGTCCAGTTTTTTTAAAACCACGGACGTCCACCAACATATTCTGATTTTGGTTGGTATAGCGCAGCACTCTCTGCCTAGAGAAAAATCGAACGAGAAATAATGAACGATCAGCTGCAAAGCAGTAACTGAAACAGCTATAAAGGAAAGGACACATTCTTAATTCAAAAAGTTCAGTGACTTTATAGCCAAAAGTCCGTATTTCAAATTCTCTCTGGCCGTAAATTTCCCGGTTTTGTTCCTGTTCGCTCCACTTACCACCACAAGTAGGTTAAGTCACATTTCAAGGGGTAATCCTTCTAATCAGAATACATTGTAAACTGGATTTTGGAGATCTAAGTGAGATCCATTTTTCTGATTGTGAGGCTAAAAAGGTAGAAGTTATAAGCGATTTCGAAGACGGAAACTGGAGGGTATTGCAGTGCTTAACAATACTGAGACAAAACATGATATACGGTGCCGGAAATCTGATCAAAATAGTTGACTGTCTAGAAAACCAGATTTCAGCTCAACCTAGGGAATCAAACTGTCTTGAAGGAGAATAGCATGATGAAGAGTTTGTAGATAAACCAGGATGAAAAACAGCCTACTGAACGTAGATCAGTTGAACCAACGGACAACTTTCTGGGAAACCAGTGGCATTTCCCTGAAGTAGATAAAAAGAAGGACCTCAAATCAATTAATGAGAATAACCGTTTTAGCCCCTGCGGAGGAAATTTTTATGATAGCAGTCTGATGATATAAAAACCAGACAAGGGTTACGATCAGTATTGTCGTTGGCATTGCTCAGTTTTACGTTAATAGAGGCAACAGATTTGTGGATTTCTTGGCTTGGGAAGGAATAAGTTGAACGCAGTTGGTAGAAGTACATCCATTAAAAATTGGGATGGGTGCAGGTACTGTACCTTTGGAAATGCCATCACTTACATGGAACGGCTGGGGCAAAACTCCATGAATGAAGACGAATAAGGTTTTATCACGAGGTAAATCTGAATTCTACGATGCAGAAGCCAGAGAGAGGCGAAATCACAATATTTTCACTATAAGGGGTTTGTCTCAAGTGCCTTCAGATACGTCATGTTAGAAAAAATGTTTCCTCGCTGTTGTTTATCATGATTGGCTAAGAGTATGGGATTATGGCCAGTGGATAATCAGCTGGAAAAGTCAGAATTCGCATAGACGATTTCTCAGTGGTCTTCCATGTCTGCAGTTTACAAAGATGACATTTGTAACTTAATAGTTCTGGGAGAAATGTGACGGTGATAGTTCGGGCTTAAAGTGTCATCGCACTGAAGGAAAGAACCAAGGCATTCTCTCAAGGCTTCGGTAAAATAGGTTTGTAACAAGAAAGTGATAAAGTTTTGCATAGAAAATACGTTAGGGTTTATTTCATAAATGTTTACGAGGTTGATGAGTTCCTGGTTGTTTCTGAGTGAGTGGCCGGACGAGAGACAAAGAGTCAACTAGAAATCGTTTGTCGTCCTGCTTTGTTGTATAAAGAGCAAACCGCGGTCTGTGAGCTAAAAGTGGTGAACACCAAATAGCCTCAATAGACCAAACATGATGGTCAGCCGAGGGGCAGAAGCAAAGTCTACCAACCATTATCAGCCTTTTATGACTGGCGATTTCACTACAGTATTCATCAAAATAACTTTGCAAAAATAAAGCTGCGACCGCTGATTTAAGATGGCAAACTGATCGGAAAACCGGTTTGAATAAAAGAGGAATAATATTGTACTCTGTTGGCAAGCTTCCTTTGAGCCATCATCCACGCTGGCTGATTGTGATACTCCTTAAACCCATAAATCTTGGGTCCGCATTTCCCTACTTATCTGCTCCCCGTTCACATTATTCTACGAAAGTCAACAACAGAGCCGCGTTTTGTTTTAACCGAAAAATAATTTCCGAGCAATAATGCAAATCTACAAAGCATCAAAATGCAAAACCGAAAATTTAGTGGGTTACATTTCTTTGATTTCCGAAGGGAGAACTTAAACTTGGGCATTGCGTTCCTATTTGCTATTTGACAAGAGAAACTCATCAACCCATATAGGATCCGAGAGACAGATACCGTAGAACTGTACCTAAATGAACTGAGTCATATGCAATATGGCTAAGCCACTTTTATATAGTAGCAAAAATGTGTGAATTAAAGTTCAGGGAATAATTCATATTTGGACAGCTCGACGGCAATATCCTTATCGCCTTAGACCATAAAAAATTCTGATTGAGAGTCAAGTCCAGAATCAGAAAGCATTTTATGCCGTGGTGTCTTTGTTAGCAACTGCTTTCATTCGATAACCCGCTGAGTTGGTTTCATCAAACTTTAAGTTGATAAAAGTATCATCCATAAAATGTAAGTCAGCTGCATTTACCTTAATATTGCCTTGCATTTTCTGGGCATAAATTTTAATCCCCAATTTTAGTCACATCTCTCGCCAGATCACATTTTTCGTTAACAGATAACCAAATCCGAAGATATCTCCAAACTGTCCCTAAACTGGCGTTAATCGTAAGCACGATCGTAATGTTTACACTTGCAAGCCATAGGTCTCTATCAGGATGTGAGTTGACAGCTTTATAAAATATGAACAATAAGCCCCTTGTATACCGGCTACCAGTCAACTAAAAACAATAAGTTCTACTATCTACGGTAGTCGAAGTGTTAGCGAGTTACAGACATCTACCAAAAACATTGTCTCATTAAAATTGTTCTATTTACAGTTCTGTTCACTTCAGTTTGGCCAACCACTGCACCAAAGTGCTCTGGTTTTGGTCGCTGCCTCGAAATACCTTCTGTTCAAACAAAAAAGATCAGGAACTAATGAATGATCGATTGCAGAATAGTAAGTCGAAGAATTAGAAGGATGAAAGAAAGCCACGGAATGCGGCGCTGAGCCACATCATCTACTAACTTCAACCATTAGTTCGGGGAATTTCGTGGACTCCAACCCGGAAGCTTAAGTTGACCTATACGAGCCAGTCCACTGGATAAAGATTTCATACTTTGTTCATGTCATCGACTGGTCACTCTGAACCATCCTCAAACCGTTATCTGCCTCGAAGAACAGCGTTCAACAAGGTAATCGTTCCTTGGGCAAGCAAAAACACTGTCCCTACCATACTGACACATTTTGATTTAAGGCCTCTTCAAATGATTGGACTCTGGGACCCAGTACGTTGCGACTAACTTCTGATTTACAAAACTCCCCACCATTCACAAAAATCTATGTGCACGATGCTGCTTTGATAGCGTGCCTGTTTCCAACCGAGTTTCAAATATATGCACGTATATGTAAATATATTTTGTTTATTAGTATTTTTGGGGTTTTAGTACTTATGCAGCATAACAAAGCATCAGTAAAAATTATGAAGTTATTTACAGACTTTCCTAATTATATTTGATTGCAGCGTGTAATAGGACTAATTAAATGCAGATGACCCTGGTTTTCAAGATACATTCATGTGAACCTGAAAAATGTAATGTTAAATTAGTGCAAATTTTCACAAATGTTTCTGGAAGGAGCTTGGAATTCATCCTGGTTAGCTTCTCCAACAGGAAGACTTTCTTTTAGGGGCAACCCTGATTTGCATCACAGTTTACCATGCATCAGTGTCACTTAATCGCACTGCATTAGTCTTGACCGTGAAGCCAGAAGCAAGGAATGTTAGTAAATCAGAAAGAATTAACACCGGATCAAAAAAGTCCTGCAGTCTTGTTTGTTCAACTTTGTCTGCGCCAGCAAAGACATGTTTCATTTACACCAACATACACGTCTTCTAAGTAATGTAGTGTGAAAATTCTGAACGAATGAAGTCAATTTTGTCAATAATGGTAATGATGAATGTTCATGATGAAAACGATCTGATATCAATTAGGGTAATACTGACCATCTGCAACAATTACAGCACTGGTTGTTTTCCCTAAAGTAGGTATTTTCAAAAACATTGCGTACTAATCGGTCATCTGGCATCATTTCCGGTAAAAATACGAATAAGCTTACCCCGTGTGTGCAGCATACCGCACTTTCTGTCACGTTCTTCTGAACTAACTGTTCCACACTGCCCAGGCGCTCGGACCCTAAGCGTATATGCGATTCCAAACATGAAGTGATATTTGAAGCTCGGTTCTTATCTTCTATCACGGGAATTCGAATGAGCTGCGAGTCACTCAACTTTTGACTCCCAACATTTGCATGACAGACATAGTAGACCGGTGTACTTCCGGCCCTATAATTCGGTTCTTCACGATTATTGTCACCACCGTGGTAGTCATCACCCGACTGGACACTCGTTTGTGAAAGACGTTGTAAACGACGAAGTCCATGCTTTGGGCAATGGTCATCATGATTTTTATGGCTTGTTCTGTCGCTGGTATCCTTTAGTTGAGAACTGCTAAACTGATCAGGCCCGTGGTTACTGTGACATTTAGCGTAGACTGGGGAGAAGTTGGTCATATCTGAACAGTGTGAATAAACAGCAGAGAAAGAGTTTAGCTCGCAAGTTCTTTCTCGGTCATACTTATCTTTTGTCTTTGAATATGCACGCCTCTGTGGAACCACACTTTTGAGTTGGGACTTCTGGCAAGAACCAGAATAGTCTGCGGATTCCGATGTCACACTAAGGCCACCATCTTGGTGCGCATATTGCTTTTTCTCCGAGAGATCCGTGAATCTTGGATTGAACGAAGGTCGGTTATTAAATGAAGACACTGTTGGTGACCACGGACAGTGTTTCTGTGAAACTGATTCCGATAAACCTTGGCGGGAGTTGACACTTCCCGCAGGTCGGGTACCAAATGACGTAGAAACCATGGATATAGTGGATAAAGACGATGCATCCGACGGAGATGAACAATCAAATGATGTAAGCTGTTCCGATTCAAAACCATCTGTGAATAATGACTTCCTGGGCAACAGCTGCCGACTCATATTTGACTGATACATTGGAGTTGTACTCAGACTCTCTGTAAAATAGTGAGTATAGTGAATAAGTTACTATAACCGATCAGCTGCTTCTGAAATGTCGATTATCGTATTGGTTTTACCTGTAAACTAAACAGCGACGAACAGTAAAAGGCTTCATTACCAGTGTGTTAGTATTCTACGTCAGACTAATTTTAACAAGTAAAGGCATGCATAGAGAGAAACTAAGACGGACTCCGGCTTGTTCTTTCGCCATACGAGAAAAGTCGAACGCGGACAGAAGAATTTTTAAGAAGCTTTCAGCTAACTGGCACAATGTGTCCCCACCCAAGAAAACGGAAGACCAAATCGTACGAACAGTCTAATGGAGGAAACGGACTGCGCAGGCATCATGCCGCCACATGGGTGGCGAGAATCGCGTACGGAGTCCTTATTCTCCGCCTTTTTATCACATGATTACTCAAATGTTATTAGTCCGCATATAACATTACACGAAGTTCAGCTTGCCTCAACTTTGGTTCGGGTACATTATGTTTTCTACTCCCTGATTTTATGAAGTAATTTTCCAAAAGACTGCTTTTAATTTTGACTTGGCAATCTAAGCCGAAAAATTGCTTTGTCCAAATCAGGTAAGTCTCGGGATTAAACTTCGAGAGCTGTCACTTTATATCAAATTTTGTCTACAAATACTTTTAAAAACTACAGTAAAATGTTGCAAATAGGTGAGCATGTTGTACTGTTGGAGTAACTTGTTGTTCTTAGTATAGACGAAGACAAATTATCGGAACGGTATTCGAATTAATAATATTCCCTATTTGTCGGAGCATTTTATCACTCAGGTAACATCAAACCTACTAGTTCTGACGTTATTTCCCCAGTTGATGTTTGAACTGGTTGGGAATGGTAAATTCTACTCTACAGATGAATAAATATTTTTACAGAAATTATCCGATTTCAAACCGTTTCACACTAGTTTCCTTTACTTCCATCTGCATAAAAATAATGTGGCTTTGAGACCTGCAACCGTTGTAGGCATCTCTGACTTCATTTTATAAAAGACGATAGTAAAATTATCGTTTATTTTATCTGACAGCTTTATGGAAACAGAGTAAAATATTCCCACAATGTTTTTAATGATTAACCATTAGCAGCTGACTTTTCGTTTGTTCCCTCCTGTCAAGCTTGGTAATTCTTCCCTTTTTTAGTGGTTATGCCCTTCATAATATTTCTACTTCGTCCAAGAATGCCGGTAGGCCAAAATGGGAAAATTACTAGTAGGGCATTCAACAGCATCGCCAAACGGATCCAATGCACTAGAAAGTGCAAATCACACCGGTGAAGTAACTGTTGGTCCACTGCCTGATATTTTAACGGATAGCATAAAGCCAATAGGTAGGGTAGCAGGTTTTTCTTCGAAAGAACTCACTGATGGCTTTAAAATAAACAAGCTTCTGTCTACAGTCTGCAAACTATTCCCGACCGAATGAGAAACATATTTTGCACTGAACAGTTACGCGGAAAATAAATTAGCAATGTTCTGTCAAGACGGTGATTTTCTCTGGTATGCTAAAGGCTGACTTTAAGTCGATGGGGTATGGTCAACAAACGATATTTCGGGTTGCCACTGACTTTTTGACATGCGCCAATGGGGTTTCCAAGTTCTCAGATCGATGCCTGTCAGATAGCGCTCATCAGATTCATGATGACATTTATATTAAAATTTCTGCAATTTATCTACTTCAAGTTCGGACCCAGTTTATCTGACGTGTATGTGCGTCGAAGTTGTTTGATTCTCTTCGGTCCACTTCATGTTTCATCCCTGTTTAGTCCTCAGCCAATTTTTTCACTTTTTATCATAGTGTGACTTTGAGCATCTGGTCGAATATTCCTGTTATCTTAGTAGAAATGAACCAAATAAAATGGTTCACATTTTTGTTATACCAAATCCCTCAGGCCTGTCGGAAGTTTGCCTTCTCTGATAACACCCAAAAAAGTGGCTAATTTGTAGCCCAAGTGTTCGTAACGTTAAAATCTGAGTTCACATATGTGAATCTCTGCTCATGAGAAGTTCTAAACAATCGTAAATAAATCATGAACCTTTCGCATAACAGAACTGATGTTGAGGGTAAGTGACCATCTAGAATAATCCGCTGATCTCACAGATCGGCTTAATTGCACATATCTCACGGCCATGCAAAAACAAGTCATGAAGCTCAACAAAAGCCAAATTGCTAAATTGATAAACATTCCTTGTTTATCTTTTTCAGGCTTAATATCGTTTGCACACAATTTGGGTATCAATTTCGAAACCCCTTCTTGATTGAATAGATGTGGTGCTAGTATTTTCCTGTTACATTTTTGACAGACCTAAACTAAAGCCAAATTTTCTGATCCTAAGCATATTGGTTGGTCAGATGTGCAACCCGTGTACTGTAGTCCTTTTGCTTAGGGATGCAGAAGTACAGAGCGTTTTTAACATCGAGAAAAGACAACTTAGGTGTGCTGTTTTCCAGAAGGGATGTCATAAAATTGATTACCACCGTCGAACTAACGCAGTGTCTCGATCGCGATAGGAATGATGCTACCTATAATCAGAGCCACATCCCACAGCAGAAAACTCCACCGTGAAAAATATAACATTAGAAGATTCCGAGGGTCTCTCCATCATCTGGGTATCTATTTCCTCCCAAATTGACGTTAATTATGGGTTTGGTCACTGGCAGGTAAATCCCAGTGGTTTTAACAAATGATGGCGTGGAACCCAGCAAATTTCCTCTATTGCTGGAAGACTGCGGCTACCTGCAGACTGTGACAAAAACATCCTTGGTATGACAAGGATGACATGTAAATTTAATTGTGCCGGTTTCCAATATTTTGGTTTTCAGAGCAGTCTAGCCTAATATGAAGTGGCAATCTGCTTCGAAATCCATCGCCAAAAGACCAAATCAAATCGATTATCTTCGTGCCAAATTCTCAGGTTACATAGTCATTCTTTTGGGAAGTACACTTCACCTCGATAAGCGTAAAGTCTTCCGCTTAATCCTTGATCCCGGCGTCTGCTTTCGGGCGAGAAAAGTGCAAGTGTATTTCCAGTCTCTCTTAATTTTGGATGACTTTCAATAGTGTCTGTTTTCACAAGCATTCGGCAGGAAAGACATTTCAAACATTGAGATTTTTTAATTCACTGACTCATTGAACATCTTGCAACATTCGTCCATTTCACAGCATCAGGAAATAGGTAAGTCTGGATCATCTATTTTTTCGCTATTGTGTGTCTGACTCATGAGTAGAGTTGAACACCCATGCCTCACAACCACCATGACCCAGGAAACAAATGTGCGGCAAGCTGGCCTTTTAGTAAAATGACCTCTGAATGGAACCTGATCAGGTAAGAGCCACGCAGAGTTGTTGGCCGTTAACCGATTGTCTTGCTTCTGATGCCAAAGGTTAGCTTCATTTCATTCAGTTTTTATTCCCTTCATGCTTTTACCTGAATTCTTGCAGCACAATCGTATAAGGTTGATATCAAAACTACAGTATCGAATGCAAGACTATTAATTATTTCATTATTAATTCTTGAACTTAAACACTAACCCGACTGTTATTGTGATACGGCTAATGATCGGAATAAAATGTGTTTAGGATAAGTCAGAGAGTAAGTGAGATAGAAGAATTATCTACTTATAACCAACTACAATATACTAGAAACAAAATTAACAAACAGATTTCATATATTTAGATAATTTAAACAATTATGTAGACCACCAATTTGTACTGGCCAGTAAGTTGAATTTGATTAGCGCTGAATTCTCCTTGTGAATTGTTTACCTTGAGCTTCATCAGACTGGTTCGTTGTCGGTGATTCGGTGAAGTATTTAATTTCGTTACAATTGCTGGATTGTGGAATCACATCCCACGGGCTACTACTTCCACTACCAGACAAGGGACACGTCCATGAATGATTAAAATTATACAATGCATCTCTTTCCGTGCATCCAATAGAAACTTCGTGCAATGAGACTGATGACGTAGGCGACGGAAATGGAGTATATGAATTGGACGATGTGGACAAACTAGTTTCCGAAAATTGCAAAGTGGAACAGGTCTGAGATCGAACAATACGATGGCGAATCCCATACTGAAAAACAAAATGACAATT
This sequence comes from Fasciolopsis buskii, assembly GCA_008360955.1. Classification (NCBI taxonomy): domain Eukaryota; kingdom Metazoa; phylum Platyhelminthes; class Trematoda; order Plagiorchiida; family Fasciolidae; genus Fasciolopsis; species Fasciolopsis buskii. The sequence continues at coordinate 258,162 of LUCM01006516.1, forward strand.
ACTGCATGTGAACGAATTCCCAGCACTTCATTTGGCAAATATATGTAATATCACTAGTATGCTGTAAAAACCTGCACTCCGTTATTTTCATTTCCTTCGGTTCGTTCATTTGTTCCCGTGCAAACACAAGTCCAGTTCTTAGGTAACACTGGATGCTCTAGAAAAAATGATCCATTTCGCATATGTCAGTCGTAAAATACAGAAACACGTAAATCTATATTATCTTAGCAAAGATCCAAATATCATGGCGCTTTCATCTCTGCAGTTCTAAACATATTAGTCACAAATAAGCAACTCTCTTGAACATTGCACGGCTGTTTAGTTCAAAGTTACGTTTATCCTAGAATATGAAACTGGGACAATTTCCGTTTCCTCAGTGTCATACAATTTTTTTCTTTAATTCCCTTTAGATTCCAGCTGAAAATCTATTGGTAGAATTGACTGAATAACTGTGGGGGGAGAGATTGAGGAAGAGTAATTTGGAAACTCAACACTTTAGCGAATTAGTTATAGGTCGAAAATCAGGGATTTGCACATGAACTAGTATTAGACACATTTAACATGCGATTGAAATCAAAATCTTCTAAAATCTTCGTTTTATTAATATTTATGTCATCCAGGATTGAACAATTCACTAATATTAATCTCCGACTTTATGAAAGTCGGCGTTCGAAGGTCACTACTGTTGAAAAGACTGTACAGTTATCCGCTGTATAGATGATGGCCAGTTTTGGGACTGTTTTATTTTGGTATAAAACTTACTTCCCTTGTTATTCCTTATTTCACACTTATTAGCTGAACCTAAACTTTTCGGCTGGCCATTCCTTCTTCTGTTTCGTTCAATGGTGTCTTTTCCATCAGAGTTTAGGGTCACCAACTGCCAATCCAACCGACGGTTTATATCTACCATAATCCTCTGTACCCGTGAATTGTCCCCTCCTTTGTTACTGCCGGTCGATCTCTTTAAATACACCTTTTTTTCACTTCTCTCCGTGTTTGCATTCATGCTAGCTGGTATCCTCGCTTTGGTTCTTGGGTTTCTGTTAGGGCGTTAGTCAGTGGCAGGGAATAGTACCTGAATAAATTTTACCCGGCAATTCAGGCTGGAAAATGTGCTGGCAACATTCCACACACATTCCATGCGGAAAAGTCCGGATTCAAACCACAAGTGCGATGACAGATATCCGCCAGTGATGAGCTATAATGCGAGAGAAACTTGGGCCTGTCGGTTCCCGAGTGCAAGATTGACCGGATCACCCGAGCTTTATGAACGCAGAGTGGAGTGCAAAGGGCGTTTAATCAAGGCAAAAACAACCGAGTTGTTATGCGAACATGAATCAGGGGCTCACTAGTGCGCTCAACCTATGTCCCGCATACGTCTGGTCCGATCAACCGTCAGCAGTATCGCTAACATGGTCTCAGAAAGAATACTGTGTCGGTGTTGTAGTCTGTGAAGTCCGAGGCTGAAACCTTGAGTCACGTTCCTGTCTAGTTGTCACACAATCAGTACAACAGCTTTATCGTGTACTTCCGATACTCCGTAAGCTGTTTGCAAAACCTAAAGTTTGCGGCCTTCCACTCAAAACCGCTTTCTTTGCCTGCAGAGTGCACTCACTGATCCGAGGTGTAAAACAACTGCAACCAAATACAAGTACGGGGGTGAAAAATGTTCGTTTCCGCGATAGTATTTCGTAGTATTGACCATCCATTTGGAAAATATTGCCTAACGCATCGTGGGATGACTCCAAGATCATGTTGAATCTCAGACTGACGACTCCTACAGCTATAATTTTCAAAAATTCATGTAATTTCAATTTTACTCTCTGATCAATGTGATCCTTCCAATCGTGTGACATATCAGTCATAGGAATGCCAATATTCAGCTCATTCCTGTCTACCCTGAACGACCCATGGCAACAGTACTACGGTATTATTTCCGTTCCATTCTGGAATGCTACTCAGTCTGTTTCTAATAAGACAGAGAAAAATTCTCACTAAGTTCGTTGTAGGACTGGGTTTCATGTTTCATGTTAGATGACGACAATTGTCCGACTCACAGTTGACTCATTTGTATCAACATCTGATAAACGAGTTCAGCTTACCTTCATTCGGGATCGAAATCTACTCAGAGCGTCTGCTCTTCGTTCTTTCTCGGATCCACTGATTTGCATGCGCCGGCTGACGTCTTCACAGTAAGTCACATGTTTCTCAAAAGAATTCTCATTAAATGATCGACCACAGAAGGAGCAGAGCTTCAAATCTTGTAGAACAGTGAGAGGAAATGCGGAATTGTGTTTTGTGACATAAAATTTATAAACTTGAGGTGATTAACCAGAAGTTAAAAATCCCTGCAATTCACTGCCAATGGAAATAAGACTTCTATTTTCATGCACATGAATGCAGTTATTTGCACGGATTCACATCGGTCTACGTCCTCATTCAATGCAATCATAAACGTGGCAAACAAGGAAAATAATGTGAGGCAAAGAAGAAGAAGAAGAAGAAGAAAGGGCTGCTTCAAATTTCAGCTCCACATCGTTCGTTGTCCATCGAATCCTGTGAGTATTTTACTACTAGTTTGTCCAAACCGAAGCAGGTATTGTATTGGAGAAGCCGCACCGAGTTTTGCGATAAAAGATTAAGTCTGCATTTGTAATTTCGGTTCCTGCGTCTCCTCATCAGTTAAGAGCATGAGCCAAAAGTTTACTGAGGGTTTCAAAAAAGCCAGCTACTAGCAGTTTCGGTTTATCTGACACTGGTGTCTCGAAAACAAAAAAATGGGCTTGACATTACTGAATGACTGGTCATACTGACCACATCTTGGTGTTACCAACGTAATTCCGTGGCATTTTGTAGTATGAATGCTTTCCAGGCGAAAACAAATCACTTAGTCTGGGAGTAGAACCTGTGGAGGAATGGTATTGCAATTGGCTTTACGCCTGAGTCTGATTGAGCTGTTTCATTGTTTATCGGTGTTTGCGCGACGCTGGACTGATCACAATCAATACACAGGCGCTGATGCAACACGACCTTGTCAGACAGCAAGCAAGAGTAGAACGCAAGATCAGAGTGAGACGTGTCATGCCATTGGCTACCACCGGGAAGGCAAGAGTACCGATATGAAAACCGAGAGCTGGGTCAACCATTTAGGATGAGCGGTCCGGATTCGACAAAAAACGCTACGGTACTAGTTCGCATGAAATGAATCTAACAAGATGGAACAATCAAAGCACGATCCGGACAACCAATGAAGTGATGGCAGTCAGACGGGCAAAATAATGCAAGCAAAGCAACCTATAGTTATGTGATTTTATTTAATAAACGAGGAACTCCGTGAACCGGCTGACTTTGTTTGTTCTTATTTGAGATAGCGAGGACGGACTACAGCGATCTATAGATAGGGTCGGGATTTTGAGCAGCAGAATACGGAACAGAGGAACGACGATGCTTCACAGAACCCAACGGCTCTCCATGGATGTGACGGTCCTTCAACTCTCCGTAGCCTACTAATACACTTGGTAGCATAGGGCTCCGCTCTTTGAGCATACCTTGGACTTACGGCAATATCAATTAGTTCAAGCAAGAAACCGCTCGGCAACAAAGCAATCTTTATTTCATCCACTGAACTTCAAGTTTTCTAAGCTCTACTCACGTCAGTCTTTGAAACCCGCAGTAAGTGGCTGTCAATTTCGTGACACAAGCATAATTACATATGATCCTGCCATTGAATTTACAAAGGTGTGAACTCGACAACCATCACACTCTGCTGAGAGAGATGGATTTTCTAATCAGCTGCTTTTTGCCAAAACGTGAGTAGGCAAGTTAAATGATCGGGTATATGTTGCTTCTATCATTAATCTTTGCTCCGCACCTAAATAGATTTATGCCTTTTAAACCGGGAAGTAAGTTTTTATGTATAGAAAGAATAGCAAACAAAATAGATACCGTGAGTTGGTAATTTCTGTGCCATGTTCCTCATGTGTTCTTTTGGCTATGTAAGCTTAATTCTCTTATTGAGATTTAGAGCTCTGTTGTAAAACATCCGCTAAATGTTTGTCGTACTGGTGGTAACAGCTGTTGCTGACAACATAACACAAATGTTTATGGATGAAATGCCATCAGAGCCACAGACAAGGAGAAGAGCAATGACGGATTGTTTACAACTAGTCTTTACCAAAACTCCTGGACTCCCAAACGTTTGTTACCGTTCACCCACCAGTTGTGGTGCGATCGACATTCACTGCTAGTAAATCCTGACAGGTATGGAAGAGCGATAAAATGTTTCCATGGTTTTCGCTAAGGAGTAGGGTATGATGGATCACAGGGCTTCGGTTCTTCGCTAAACCCATTTTTTTCACTAGTCGCTTGATTTCCTCCTTACTCTTCTGGTTCGTTTCAATCCTTCAGTACGGCCGCTAATGTCAAAACAGTACGATGTGGGAATAGATATCATAAATGTATTATTATATACGCGGTATGTTAAAGAAAATATGATGGTTTTCTGAATTACTCTTTCACCTTTGACTTCCGAGTACCTTAAAAATAGGCTTATCAGTAGACGCTTTTACGCTGCAAAAGTGTGATCCTTGAATCACCACCGAATTCTTACACTTTCTAATCGAATATTCGTTTTCTGGTCTTCGGTAAGGAACTTATGATTTGGGCCACCCCGCCAAAGTTGATCTTCTTTATCATACCGGAGACATATCAATAAATCGCAACAGCTTAGTCATGTGTATGACACATTTTGATGCACCTCAAAACTTTGTAATGGCGTTACGTAGCATCAGTCGACACCCTACGTAAAACGATAACCTTTATGGCCATCCATGATTTCACGTCATCAAACACAAACGATGTTTAGAAGAAATCAATAGTCGCTCACGCAATACTAGGCATTCTAACTCCAACGTGAAAGCTACTGATTTATGCGAGACAAACCTTACCCCGTCACACTAGTGCGAGCAACATCACAAGTTTTGTTTATTTCATTACGACGTGTGGCTAGGAGGCATGCAATCGCAAACCAAATTTAACGATAACGATAAGACAATGTTTGGAGCATTGAAATCCATACCTAATTCTGTCATAGTACCATGGATAACAAAGTGCACCCACAAAAGTAAAACGTGTAATGCCACTACAAACTGGCTCGGACCAAAAATTGTTTAAAATATTTTGGATTCATGACGGACTTTCTGTAAAATTCCTAGACTAATTAATAACTGGTTGCTTTGGCATTGCTTTAGTTATATTGCTATTTTATGTATAGGTTGAAGGATCCATTTGAAATTTCACTTCGATGCAAATAACCTACCAAGCTGCTCAGTTTTCTCTGCCGGAGAGTTCGCGCCTAGCCAGTCTCGGTTGTCCGTGTTTGTTTCTCCTTTGATACCCCTTAATATTTTGATAAATTCTTCGTGACGAGCTTTCCACCGCTTTCGTCTTTCGCGACCAAGTTCGAGCATAGAGGACATGGAGTTGATCGTCTGATATTGCCAGTTTTGTTGGTTTTCACAATCGCCTTTGGCATCATTCTGATACACTGCTTGTTGTTTGCAATAAGTTTCATGTCTCGCCTTATACAATGAGATCAAGAGAAAATTATTTCCTTTAAAATTCACTTTATTGATCCGAAATGATCAATAGTAAATAGGTGTAAAGTGGGTAAATCGCAATAGAAATATGCAACTCACAAACGAAGTAGACCGGGCTTTTCCGAAAACCATTTAGTCAATGGGCTCCAGGAAATGCAACAAAGCTTATATCTTTTAGATATATCCTTAAGCATCCCCGATCATTTATCGACTGCACATTTGCACAGTGATTCCACATAATAATTATTAATCACAGAGCAACTAATGATTTCAATAATCAGTTCATTTTGTTCAAACAAAAGGTGTTAAACGCTCGTCAGACAGAAAAGGATTAAATCCATTCGCCTGATTATATCAAGCAAATTTAGTAAATTGGGAAAAATGAGGAAAAAGATGAGCCTTGTGTGAGCCAACATTTAGCTTTGCAACCAGCCGAAGTCAAAGAAAAGCGTTTTATTTTAAGGGTTAAGATACGGGCGAAATTTGTTTGGACGGCTCAAAACCTCCGGTTTGAAAGTGCTTCGAATGTAATGATTCAGCTTGAGCTCGGGGTTTAGTTGGTGCTCACTGAGAACGCGTAATGATTACAGCTTGTAAAATTCTTTTGTTTTGTAGATTTTTGGGGTGTCATATGTCGATTTCAACAGTTATTCTGAACAATAATTCATTTTCAGACCGAGAATGCTCACGTTGGTTGCAACGGATCACTAAACCCTAGAGGTGAAAACTCAGGACGGCCATATTTGTTTAGATTTCATGAATATCGCTTTGTCATTTTGTACTGCATGGTTGATCTTCACCAAATAAAGATCTGCTGTTTCATTTACGAATCATGACATTCATAATTGGAATAACACAAATAAAGCGAACTAGTGGGATTTTGGTATGGTAAGGCTGGTACGGATTATTGGTGACCAGGTGTTCCTTCACCAGTGCACAAACGAGAGGAGGCATCGAAGGTTTTCTGTATTAGTTAAGCTTAAACAAAATTCACAGTAAACATCAAGGAATTCGGCACGAAATTTCCAGTGGCATTTCGACCCAAAACATTTGGACTTGTCCATTTCAGTAAGAGATAAGGAATACAATAAGGTAATTCAAATCATACTCAATGTAACAAATTGAAAACATTCTTTACTAATGCAAGAAAAGATGCAGGAAAACTGCGAAGTAAGGCTGATCCAGAGCAAACGGATAGAACAAATTAACCTGAAGAGTTTGCTCTCTTCATGTAATCTGATCGCGGTATTCGAAATATTTATCCAATATCGCCAGACTAAACGAGCATACGAGACGTCACTTCAGGTTCGATCTCTGCCTTTTAGAAAACTGGGAAAAGTGTTGGGCTTTATACTCATCATCGTCTTTTTCCTACTAATAATAACTCCATGTCTTAGAATCTCCAGTACACCACCTGATGCCCCCTCCTTTTTAGTCAGGGGTGGGCCCAGATCAACGACGGCCCAGCTGGCCACAAATAGTAAGGCTGCAGGCAAGACTGTTCCTTCTGAAAGTTTGCCTTTGATTATGACCAACCTAATTCATGTTGCGCCAACATCTGATGGGCTATTCAAATTCTTGACGCAACAGCAGCCGGGCTAAGATGAATTGTGTAATCCAAATTGCCTCTCAACATCACGGAACAGTCTAGCTGAGAAGCTAAAACCAAAGTTAATGAAGGTTTCTGCAGGGTCGGTGTGCATTCTATAAACACGTCAGTCGGCCTCGGTTGCTTCAAGAATAACTAATAAAGACCAATATTGGTGAATGAAATCAACGCAAGTATATACAGGCATTGCGAAATCTGGTACGTCAATCTTGCATCCTGGTTGGAAGGTGCTGCCACGACGGGAAACTCCTGCAAGCTGTTTCACCTCATCCAAGTCACCGGCAGGAATGCTCTGTATGTTAAAGGAAAGACCCGCGAAGCTGAAGGTTTATCAGTGAGCAGCACGCAGTGCAATCTCATGCCATGGAAGGGATACTTGGGGTACAGTTTAGATGGATTCCAGCATCAGCCTTGCCCACAACTATACAGTCACAAGTTCCGAGGTCTGGTTTGACAGATTCACCTTTTTCGAAGCAACTCGACAAAATATCAAAACAAACCTCTTCGTTACGATGGCTTTCCCGTGCTCTGTTCAAGGATTGTGGAATGGATCTTGTCGAAAACTTTGATTTTTTCGGAGTCCTTGTACTGGGATAAAGTCGTCATTTCAGGCCAAGTCAATTATTGTTGTCATTCATTTAAAGTACCGGCAAAGTGACTACGCAAACCACAGTGATGCCAACTCAATTCTTTTAGAATCAGAGGTAATAGCATCTGCCATTCTTTTGGTTGTACAAAACATTTGGCAGGCAAATGTTTGAGGATCGAGCTCTGGCTTGCATCCACTGTTAAGGAAAAGTTGGATTTTCAGAGGGTCAACGATCGTCGCTGTTTTTAGACATTCGCACGGCCTCTGGCTCTGTCGAATGGACTGCTTTGTGCCACTGCTTTTTGTCATATGATATGTTTAATAATTATATGTTTACTAACAGTGTTTTGCAATGTCATACCTCAGGTTACAACTAAAGATTTCAGTAGGCTTTCTTCACCAAAAATGTTTACTTATTTTTAACCCTGTTGTGAGGATTATTCTGTAGGTTTGGAGTTCAGCTGCTTCCATGGAACCTCATCTTGCACTCAGGACTCACTGATGATGCTGCCCTGCTGACGAAGCAAGCACAGACCACTCCACACGCGTTAAGCAGCTTTGCAAGTCAGGTATCCTGAACTAGTATGTTTCTTGCACTTTCGAAGTAGGCCGTATTTCTCCGAGACTGACAGGATACGATGCTTGCTCTCATACTTTCTGATGATCAGTTAGAGGCGTCCAAAACATTTAAGTTCTTTAAAAGCTTGAATACAGTTGGTGGCAGTGTTGGGGTGAAGGCCACATTACAGATAACAAGAGCTGGAGCAGCTTGCGCAAACGTGCGACACCGAAGCAATCCCCGACTCCACCTGAAGGAAAGGATATACAGTGCCCTGTTCCGCAGTGTCCTTTATTATAGTCGGAAGATTATAAGTCTCCAAATGAATGATGCTCGGCAGCTTCCTGCAAACAACCAGTGATTTTTCTTGAACATATCTTAGTCTTATTGGGATACGGAGCAAGCTAACAGGAGGAGCTTTAATTTATTTTTGGTGCTGTTAGTTGCCCTATAACCACAGTCTTTTACGCAAAGGAGTCCTTTGGTGCGTTGGGTATAATTTAAGCAGTTCTGCCCACCGTATATTCTTCTGCATCTTTCGTATATATGCTGCCCGAAAGTGGAAGACAATACCTTGCAGCAGCGATAGGTCGTGTTGGCATGAAGAGGTTAGCTCCGACTTCGATTTTGATTAATGCTTCGCGTCTTTCTGCTTGAATCCCAAGAATTGAGGAATGCCATTTGATTGGGTTGACAAAATATATGATTCTAACTTTGCTTGAATGACTTCAGTTTTGTTTGATCAGTCCGATGGCCTTTTGTCTCATAGACAAAATTAAATTAGCCTAGGAAAACAACAGAGCATCTGTTTAAAACAAAAGTCCTTTGCTTGTTCTGGTTTACTTGTTCATTTTTATCCTTTAACATGCATCGAACCTTGTGTTTCTATGTCCGCTTCATGCTTGTTCTCGATCTGATGCACTATCTATGTGTCGTCTTATTATCAACTCAATTTCTATTGATTTCAAAACCGAAAATGAAACATTTTTCATGCGCTGCTGTGGATAACTCCTCGCAACTATTTTCCATACCTGCACCCATTTTCATATACTAAGGTGATAATGATTGCTTTTAGCCACCGATCAATACTAAGAGTGCGACAAAATTTGGAAAACGAAACTTTTCGCTATCCAATATTAACGCTTAATTCATCATTAGAAAACAGTAGAACTGAGTTTCATCATTTCTAGGAATCCTCAACAGAGCACATCCGAACTGCGCCGAAAACCCATCCCAAACGATTTTCCTTTAGGCTCCTTGGCCATTGCTTCTGTGATCTGTTACTACTTAGCAGAACGATAATACAGCATGGTGGATAATTATGCATTACCTGTTCCTGAATAACTGATGCTGATCAGTTAATTAAGGATTCTAGGTCTTCTGTAAAGCTGTCAACGTAATTAGGTTGCCTAACTAGTGGTGTACATCCGAAACTTATGACCATGGAACCCAGAAATATCGTGCGGTGGATTTCGGCGAATCAGGCATTCAATAAACAATTGATCCTCCCTCGCCAATGTCCTAGTTTAGGCGGGGTGGATGTGCACAGCCAGTGATTTCTTTCAAGGGTTAAACGGCCGTACAGTACTTTTACGACTTCTTAACGCTTATTTGGGCATTTTTACTGCATGATAAGTAATTTGTCGTGGTCACAACTATGTATTTCATTTGTCTGCAATTTATCATAATTTTCTGTGTTGGGCTTTATAACAAACAATATTTATTTCAACGGTTAAACTCAAGCAGCGCAACAACCTCTGAACCATTATGGTTGAAAAAATGAAGGGTTTGACAGTACCCTCAAAAGTTAGACTAAACAAAAAATGTACTTGGTTCTCACTTGTACTAAGCTGTTGCTACAGATATATCAAAGACAGGACTTGGAAATTAAATTAACCTACATTTGGTGGAGTTCTGCTTTAATCTTGGACTGCTACTTTCTGCAATCCGCGTGACCCGTGGCTACCAAACCAATGTTATCTGCGTTTTGTTAGCAGCTGAGTGCACCTCCTTACAATGTGCCGTCCACAATGGGAAGGAAAAGTGTTTTCATTAGGTTCACTACACTGGACGGTAATCCGTGGGGTCATTTGTTTTCTTGAATTACACAAAATTATTTCCTATGCAATCACATTAGTCGGCGACTTTTAAAGTAACTTTTTAAACTCCGTAGTTACATTTACTTTTCGAAGCAAAAGCTGGTGCCACGAGCAAATCTGTCCAAAGCTACACCACCTTTTTTCTAAAAGGCGGACGACAGGAACCGTCACCCTAAGAGGACGATTTGCTAATGTGTAATTAAAAGACAATATCAATGAACAGTTTATTTCCTTTGTGGGTTTATTGGAGCCATAACTGAGAATAGGGCATCCAATTTTAAGGAAGTCACTATTTCCTGCTTTTGCTTGCCCGCAAATTAATCAGGAAGGTGTTCCAAGTACTCTCTAAATCTTTAATACAATGATTGAAGCGTACTCTTGGTACAAACCGGCCCGAATCGCACTTCTTTGTACACCACAAAGGTGTAATCATCTTCATTATTCAACAATGCAATCCACTAAGAGTTCACTCCAAAGCAACGCCCAAGAAGCATTCTTCTATTCATCTAGATAGTCCCAGATTACGTCGAATTTGAACACAATCAACGAAATCCAAAAATAAACGAATATCTGCCGACAAAGTGTAGTTGCATATTTGCCGTTGTGGTTTACCCAGTCCACTTTCACAACCATTAACCTTGCGCCAACGTACTCTGGTTTTACTGCTTTCCTACGGTAACGTCTACTCGAAGACAAAGAAAGAACAATGAATAACTAAGGGCAAACTGCAAAATAATCGGTCGAACACATATCATGACGAGAAGACTTTAAATGCGAGAACGGCACTGACTGTGACATTGAGGCACATTACCCACTGTATCCAACCACCGTTTTGAGGGGATCTCGTGGACCTCTGTTCGCCATCTGACTGGACCAGCACCAAGTAGTCCACTGATTAGGATTATCACAGCTTTCTGCCATGTCATCGACTATCCATCCCCAACCGTCTTTCAGACATTGCCTGCCTTGGAGAATGGCGTAAAACGAGACAGCCGTTCTGTTAGAAAGCAGACAAAAGTCCCAGTAACTTTAGTCTATTACTATTCGGCGCCAGTTCTGAAGACTAAGCCCTAGGACCCAGTGCCTTAAGTCTAACCTTTGATTCTCACACTATACTACACCAATAATACGAAGACAACGGTACTCAACCACCGGAGGTTTTGCATATCTTTGTCTCTTAGCGATTATGTTTTGGGGCCGTATAGCAGTATCACCCACATTACTGCTGTGCGTGCCCAACCTTTGGCCAACGAACGGACTTCACGTCAACGAAGCAAGGGCCTCAATTTGGCGAATGTCAAACAAGCCTTCTATATGCTTGGAGGTACCTCTTTCAATATATGGCCACCAGGTGAGATACAAAGAAATAATTAACCAAATTTGTCTTCCCTACCCAACTCCTACTATGCAAGAACAAGTTACACGTTTGAGCCAATCTACTGCAAAACACATCTCAGACATAGACAAACCATGGTTCCAACGGCCAAAATGAACGTACAAAATACTTAGGCCTCCACTCAGCAGTTGAATGTCGTCTGCATACTTCGCTTCCTATATCGATGCCACTATTCTTGCGAGAGAATGGAGCAATACAATGCTCATCATGATGAAAAATTGAAACCTCGAGGAGCAAACTGTCCAACTGGAGAAGAAAGCCAACGGTCAAATTATACGGAGCCATAGTCATCAGTCTGAATTATTTTTGTGGCAGCGACCATGGAATCACACTAACAAATATTCAGTCACTCGAAATGGAAACATTGGTCAGGAGCTAAAAGGATCAAGCCCCCAAGCTAAAAATTATTCTCCTGAGGCCAAAGGTCAAGTCAGCAGAGGTCATGTAGTAAAATGAACGTCCAGTCCCGAGACCAAGATCACGGGAGAAGTTGCATCAAGGCGCCTGAACGACATGCATTCAACTGCATGCAGTCAGTTCACTCACTCAAATTCATCTCAAAGTGTTTTCCCCGTTGTGTCACACCTCAGATCAGGACTCTTGCAGCCCCTCTTGGAGGAAGCCTGACCCATTGCGTGTTAAGAGTTTAAAAGTCAAGGCTAACCACATAGCTGTGAACAGAGAGGCGCTGCCAGCTGCTCACACTTGCTGACGATCTCACCTTGACTGGTGATGGAACATTCACAGTTTTGACGCTAAGCTCAACAATCGGAAATCAACTATATTTGTTTATCGCTGTCAGTGACCCGTTCATTGGTCACGACATGCGCTTTGCGCCTAACGCTTGCTGGAGTAAACCAATATACCAGTTATTCATTTCTTTGTAGATGGACATGGTTCTTATATTGCCGAGTACACCACCGCTCTGCTGTGCTAATTATCATTTGTCTCTTTTCTGTGCCACAAAATTAGTCGTGAAACCAGTTATTTGCTTACGAGCATTTGTGATAACATATCACAGTCTTGACGGTGTTTTGGCAACTTTACCATGTTTGCTACGGTGATGCCGGTTAGTTTCATAAGAGTAACTGACGGTTATCTTCCGACTTTTAGCGAGAAAAATCTGTTAGGACTTTTGAATATTTCGAGTCCAACTGGTTTAGTGTCTCAAATAATTTTGGCTACTGCCAGCCCATGAAATTTTTGAGTCGTTAATCCTAGCCATTTAATATGCTTAGAGAGGGTAAAATTGGCTGCGCACTTGACTGATGGATGAGATCGCAGAAAAGTCTAATGAAGGTAAACGGTGCAACAGAATATGCTGTTCTTCTCCAGTCCAGCAAAACCTGGCACCGGTTGCTCTTCCGGACTTTGTTTGCTCACAAAATCCGCAAGTTCTGCGTTCCGTCGGAATCATACTGCGATTATCTTGAAGTGCCAGCAAATCCGGCGTGAATTCGAACAGACTCTGTTACGGTTGATTTCACGTCGTTGTGAATTCTTTGAGGAAGAAAGACGGACAGTAATCATTCTTCTGAGCTTTTTCACCACCAAATTAACAAAAAATGCCCATCCAGAGCGGTATGTTTTCCCTCATAAAATACAGCATACCCCTACTTTTTGCTTTTACGACGTCCGCTGGTAAGACATTCTAAACTTTTAATCGCAGGCATCATAAGGAACACGAACAGCAATCCGATAGAAAGGCATTTCAGGTGTCACAGAATGTCACTAGTTCGAATGAACCTGCCTGAAGAAATCTGCTTTTCCCCTGGTTGAAGGAAATTTCTGAAAGTACAGATTAACAAAGAAATGCACTAAAGATACCAAAATCCAACCTTGGATAACTTTGTGTTTTTTCTTGATGTGTAGATCTTTAATTTGTACCAAAACCAACAGCCTGAATTGCAAGTTAGAGGGTAGATGACTTAATGCTCACACAAACAAAACTTTCAAGGAGCTAAGCAAGTTAAGAACATTTTGGCTAGTTTACTAAAGTGAATTAACCCAAATCAACTTCTGCACTAATGGTTTTAACAGCAACGACCAATGAAAGAATTATTTTGAATGAGGCGCTTAAGTCAAAGGCCGAGTCACGACTTATCAATTTCTACTTGGTTGCTCTACATACGTCTTTGGAGACCAATAGGCCCAAAACATCAAACCCCACAGGATCTTCATTTGAGTTATTTTGGACAATGATGAGCCAGAATAGGCCCATTCCACTGGCTGGATGTAAGACACTAATTTGGGGCCGTGTGAGGACACATCATCGAAGCGAATAAAGCTCAGAAGTTGCAAGTGCTGCAGTGCCAATTGTTCCGAGTTTTCTTTCTCGTTCACCGTTTGCTAACAACCTTATTATTTGAACTAAATCGTCAATATATCTCATTTCTTCCCAAAAGAGTCACTTTGAATTTTGAAATCGATAGCGGCGGCTTTAAAATCGCAAAGTGCAAACGAACGTATTTCTTTGCTTAATCTCTATCAGACATCAGCAAAATCATTCAAAAATTTGCGTACTTCTTTATTAGCTTTATTAGCATTGGGCCATTTCTACGTTAGCATTGCCACCATTTCCTGGATATCGATTTAAGTACAACTGGATACTTAATAAGCAACGATTTTTGGCCAGTTGAGCGTGGCAAAGCCTAAAATATTCGGATAAATCAAAAATTATGGTCACTTGCCTGTCTCGGAAGTCTAGGAACTTAGGCTGGAGCCAAACGCTATTCCGCACATTTTAGGAGCACGCCCTCTAGCTAGGAAGTTAGTTTTTAAGCTGTTAACTTTTTATGTACGTTGTCTTTGTTGTTATGTGATCCATTAAATATCTTTCTTTGCTAAATTTTGATTGACCCAACTTGTTGAAGTTTATTTCTTGCACTGGAGTTAGGCGGTTTTGCGACGGCTACCACTTGGTACGGTTCATATATGTTAGTCTGCAGTTTTTCCGTGGTTTTTACCATGAAAGTTTTATGTGGCGTGATCATTACCTGGATGCTTATGAATCAAAATCTCAGGCTTGTAATGAAGCGAACTTGTATAGAAAAACCGTGATTTTCCGTGGACAAAAAACTAAATCATACTTCAGGAAATAATAAAAAGAACTTCACACATCTAATTCCTTCGCCAATCTGCCCTTGCATCAGTACTTGCTCGTCCCGTTAAATTTTTAATCTGCATTAAAACCGCAACCGATTTTCGGAGTGTGTCTTTGGTGATAATGAAACCAAGTAGTTTAAGGGGAAGCCTACATGTTTTCAGAAAAATCTACTGAAAATTCACTTTATTTACCAGCTGATTCAGATCAGGATTCAGTGTTCAAACAGTTCGTCGCATCTATTCTGTGTTGTGGTTCACTGCTAGAAGCATCCATTCAGGATAACTTCCAACTCAAAGATCCATGGCTGGAGTTACTAAGGCCTGACTCTCCCAAGGATCCCGGAAAGTTGCTAGGAATACCCCTACAAGTTTTGGTAAATAGGGTTCTTGATAGAAAAACATGCACATTTTAGGTTCTACGGTTGCATTTACATAATTTTAGGGGACTGTTCACCGCTATATTGCAAAGGAGTTCATTTGTGACTAGAGGTTGTTGATTTGAATTTCATTTAAATGATTATTTCTACAACCATGGCTGATTTTTAGCCTGTCCAGTTTATGTAGCATCAAATCCAGGCCAGCATACATATTTGTAAGTGTAACCAAAAATAATTGAGCCACCGTAGACGCGCAAACATTAATTTAGAGTGAATTTGTTTCCAAGATAATTCCATGCAACTTGCATTGTTATCATGCACACCCTTCTTTGAGCAATGGAAACTTCCCAGCCGGTGTTTAGGCGTCTTTGATTTTGCACTGAGTAACACTAACTGCAGTCTGATACTCTCTTGAAAAAGTCCTTAGGAAAGAGAAGATATTTTTCATCTTAAATTCAAAAATGTACCATAAAGATGTGTAAATATTTGAGGTTTTTTAGACAGAAAAGAAGAACGCATTAGCATTGTATTTTGTGCCCGAGTCTTGTCTCATTCTGATTAAATGACCGATGGTTATGTATGGAAACAACAATTGTAACACGATGGCAACAGCATCTCTCCGAGTGACAGGTCTTCATCCATGAATTATTTCATCTTAAATGGCTCCCCATGAATAAAGAAGTTCATCGCGAGTCAAAATATGACACCTGAACAATTTTTTCTTTGAACTGTACAATGCACTGCCGAGGCCAACCTACACATGGAGGCCAAATACTTGGAAGATACTATGCCACCTCCATTTGGCAGACTTAAGCTAAAGGGAAAGGTATTTCGGCTGAACAAACAACACAGTGCTGACTGGTCGCTTGCCGGCCGTTACTGTTGACAATTCTGAGACCATATTTTTCTACCCCGTGTATGAACTAACGGATAACGTTTCCATTCAACCCGTTACGTAGTTTTTCATGAGAATTTTTAAACGTTAACAGCCATCAGAAAAAGTGGGGAAATGCCATGTAGAGGAAATACGCTATAAATGACTGTTATCTTAGAATAACCACATGGTATTTATTCCCATTGTGCACAGTCGGAGATGCTTTCAAGTTAGTTGGCATTATGAATTGCTAGTTTCGTTTTAGAGGTATTGTATCGTTAAATATTTAGGTGACCGTTTGGGAGCCGCCGTTAATGACTAAAGGCTTCTCGGGGTAGATGATGTCTTGTGATCAATAGCAGCCATACCATGCAATGACCCTTTGATCAGGGGCGGTTTTCTTCCACCGACAAACTCAAAAACTTATTATTTTGGAACAATCAAAGCACTTAGCAAGCGCATGTAATTAATAAATTGGAGACCTACTTTAGACATTTACGATTTGCTAAGATACAGCGGCTGCAATAAGAGTTTACTGAGTTACCCTCTTCTGATCCAAATACCGACCCGGATCTCGGGGAAAGGCGCAAACGGTAGGCATTTTGTCCTCCTCCTCTTCTGTCCTAGAAGACCGTTAGTTTTTTCTGATTGTGGGTTGGACGAGAACACAACAACAAAACTCGTAAGCAAGCAACTCTGCTTTCAGATTCACCCGAATCGGAAGACATGTCACCTTATATCTAACATTCTTCAGCAAAGACTTAGAATATAAAAACAGCAAAAGGTATCTTGCTTAGCTATTCCTTCTTTCTACGGGTAAGTTTCCATCAGCAACCGGTCGGACTGTGACTAGGACCGCCCATCGTTTCCAGTCCAGTGGTTAGCCCATCTGGGTCAAAGGGCCGTAATTGTTTCCTGTTCGTTATTGCTCCATATTTTTTTTAGAAAAACTGGTCGCATCAACAGTGCACTAAGCACCACCGAGGTCGTCCACCAAAATGACAGTATAAAACTGGGAAAATATTTTGGGGTAGCTGTTTATTCCCGATTTTTACATATAACAATATTAAGCAATGCAGCTGTCGCTGGGGGAGAAATTGCAGAGAATAAAGACAGAAATGTCCTTCTTGCTACAGATAATCACAAATTTTCAGCCATAGTCAGACAAATGGGTTCAGCTGGTGAACGCTGTGTGCCATTTTCCTAAGCTTAACAAAACGCTGTGAAACCTCACACATATTACGACCGTGTAGTAAGTTGCACTTAAATATCTGCTGCTAAATTCCTGATGAACGTACGGGCAATGACATTCGGTGATGAAACCATGGATGCTATCCTTCCGTTGATGATAACTTTCTTTCTTGGTCAGCTGAACATGAAGGACGCCTGTGGAAAAATTGCTTTGTCTGGCACTAAAGTTTGTGTGTTGGTAACTGGCAATTTCAACTTTTGTTGCTTCCAACCTGTATTCGTTGTATCCCTTATGGTCTTTTCAGGATCCACTGCACAAGCAATCTTAGAAAAAAATAAGGCAGTGTGTCCAACAATGCAGTTAATCTGCTCAAGACCACTTAAGGAACGCAAGGAGCATCGGTGTTCATTGTTCTATGACAGAACTTAGTCAATTTCTGGCTGCCATCAAAGTATTCTTCATTAATAAGTGAAACATATATTCAAAATAAAACCCATCGCGACCTTTACATCTGTTTACGTCAATGTCAACAGATATATATCAATTGATATATGTATATATATACTGCATATCTTTATTTTTGCATACACATGTAACATTTGCTGCTCTATCATTTTACAATGACAACATAAACGTCCTGAATCCGTACAGTAAACCATTAGTGTTAGTCCCCATTTTCATTTTCAGGCTGAAAAACATTTGCAAGAAGGTTCTCTAACAACTACTGACTAATGAAATAAGCTAAAAAAGCAAACCCTCCATCACTGTACATTTTAATTTTTAAATTGGTTGGTAAAACGTGTACATATGCTACGAATATATGTCTGTTCCTGGAGGTTCTAGTTCCGCACTTGATGCACCGTGAAAGACGAAAGTGCACGTTGCACCGTTTTTGTGGGGAAAATGTGGCAGATTTTAAATTCGTGTTTGGACTTCTATGCTGACGAATCCAGTAATTGCGCATTTGAAATAAGAAATTCGGAATTTGCGGTACAAGTACCTACAGAAGCCGTTTCCAGGAAAATTCGAAAGGCAACTCAAAGGAAATCAAATCATTTCGAAAAGAGATATATAAGAGGTCGTTTCAGGATATGTTCTCCTACAGTTTCGGGGCTTTTTGCGGCATTTTTATTTATTGGGCATATTCATGGTAAGACTGAAAGTGTATAGCATCATTTTGACATCTTTTACTACATATAGAGCCTTACTAAATGAAAACTTTGTTCTATTATTAATCATTCCCCTCGATGATGTTCAATTTCCGGGAGTCACCGGAGCGTTGACGATGAGCTGGTAAAACTGCTTCCGCTGATATCAAGGACACAATCATGCGCAATTAACTAATCTTTTGCACAAACTTTAGTTTTTTTACAGGAACCATTTTGATACCAGAATTTTTAACAGCCCCGGGGAAATAAATTCTGAAAACAATGTCACCCACCAGCGATCCTTCGTAAATGACGATCCCACATAATCGGCAAACTATGTATCCTGGCTCATTTGCTTCTGTTTTGGGATATGTGAATTCATCGTGCATATCCGAAAAAGCTGCGCTGCTAAACTCGTCATTCCAAGTTAAGGGTGACTGGGGTCGCGAAAACATATTCAACAACTTAAAAACCGACAATGAGGGAGCGACCTTGAAACGCAAAATAGTCTTGAGTACTCGAATCATTTTTGTGCACTTTCAGTTTAGTTCTATGACTTATCGGCAACGTATTTGATAACACTAGTTCTTGCATCCAAGAATCGACATAAGATCCCCAGGCTTCGATGTTTGGAAACACAACGGCTAAGTCAGGTCTCGGACAGCACAAATATGCCCCTAATATCCCCTTGATGGACCCTAGAGTCATTTGAGTTTCCTCTCCTTACAGCCTCCAACACGCCGAACAAACAATGCTCAGGGAACGGCCCCTTTTGATGACGGTCACGGACCCTCCCCGTGCAGTTTAACATCGCCTTCCGCTGTTCATCCCTGCTCAGGGATGGTCAAAGTTACCAAAGTTTACCGCCAGTATTCTCTTTGGTGACGGTTGGCATGGCATTTGGTGGCTTTTGTTTCAGTTCCAGGAGTTCAGTGCGGAGTTCCTTTGTGCTCAGTTTCTGGCCCCGGTGAGCCCCTTCGACATCCCAAGGCTTCCACAATTTGGGGCCCGACGACATCTCTAGGTTGCAGCGACGGTTGGACATCCAGTTACTCTCAGTCTTTCTCGTAATCAAAGAGGGCCGAAAACCCGTTCCATCGACGACTGCCATTCTTTTCTCTGGCCTTCTGAATCTCCTTCTGGGCTTCCTCTCGTTCGCAATTTTGGCTGATCCCGAATTCTTTTCCCCAAGAAAAAACCTGATAGTGCATCTCTCCAGATCCTTTTTCCCCTTCGAAGAAAGTACTCTTTCGACATGCATTTTTTTGGCCCGTGAAAGCTGCTACACAGTATAAAGCATCGAACTATACGATGTTTTCATCTCAGCTTTCCATAACGCGCAGCAAAATTACCCGCAACGTCCTTGACCCTGATGAAAAACACAACTGCCATGTAGAATGAACAACCGCATATAAATGGGCACGGAAATACTTCATTGTCATAATTGACAGAAATGAACTGAAACAGAGAAGGGCATCTCTTCGCCCCCCTTGGGTCTATACTTTAGTCTTTCTTGTCTGAAGTAAATGAAGTGCGTCAGTGGAACCGATTTTTAAGGTAAAAAATGCCTTTACCAATGGCTACAAGGTTTTCACGCTTTATCAAACAATGGTCCAAGCGACATAACTACCTGATTGACTGCACATATACTTCATCTTGGAATAGCATATGGCGGCAGCCGAGTGGATGGTCATCATTTTAGCTCCTGGGAGGGTAATCTGAATGAAACCTTATAATTTCCCTTCAACTGCCTTGGTGGTTTTGTCCCGCAAATTGCCTTCCATAACGGCATCTGTGGTGAATAGCAAGAAGTTGTGTGCATGCCAACTAGTCAGCAATAATGATGCTGCTCAGTTTCTTATCCGCTAAGGACATGTGGCTGTTGACTCTCCGGCAGTTGACTTTCATGAGTCCGGCTACGGTGCATTCACCCAAGTTCATGAGCACTGGTGAACGTGAAAAGGGGTCAAGGAGCAAACCGGCCGTGGACTTACCAGGCCGCTGTGGTGGTTTTCATCTCCAACGTGAACGACGCTTTCACCGACAGTGACATCCGCAGGATGTTCAACGCTCCAGAGAACGCTAGCAGTCTCTCGATCTGTGCATTCTCGTCCTTCAGTTCTTGGAATCCCACAAGGGAGCGATGGACGGATTTCTCGCGCAAACCTAACAGACGTAAGGTAAAAAGAGCAGTCCTACTGTTTTACTAACTAAAAACTTTAAGATGCAGTTGAGGGCGGGTCCGCAGCCGTCCCATTTGGCAGGGGCCGAATGTCCATCGTTGACGTGACATGCACCCGGTATGGGCGTTTTACAGGAGCGCTGCTAGGAAAATGACGGATGTAATCAAAAATGTGTAACCTGCAATTTGCGCACAGGCGATGATCACGATGCACCGGCATGCAGCATCACCAGCCTTATAAACGTCAGGCAAATAAAATATGCACACTATTCATGATGCTTACCTCATATCGTCGGTGGCTCTTCCCGGCGGAAACACCATGCATCACTACCTTAATACCACATGGCTTTGGCGGGCGTAGTCATGCTAGTTGCCTGTTGGTGAACGCGGGCCTCACCGCCATATGCTCCTCTTCTTCTCTGGCGTCGCTATACACGAAACTCCTTTTGCTGGACCAGCAACGGAAAGTAAGCTTCTCCCGTCAGTCCAAAGAGTGCGTAGCCTCCTACGATGGAGGTTCGGACAATTATTCCGGCATCTCCAGGTAGGCTTCTTCCTGGGGTAGATTTCTGTGAGGATTATTTATCATCATTATCTCACAGCATAACTCGGGCATCCTGGTGCAAGACGCCTACGGCAATCCCTGCATTGTCATCTTCATTGTTCTGGAGGACACCTTGACATGCCCTCGAACTTTGCTGCCGCTTTCCAGCCTCGGGTGGTGAACGACGGAAACCGTGCTGTCAGTTGAAAAGTCCAAGTCTACACACATCTGGGAAAGAGATTAAGGCAACAGTTAATAGCATTATAACGTCTGAATCCTACAGCTGCCGCCACTGAACGATCGGCAAAGGGAGAAACATGACTGTAGCAGTGTACGTTTATTGCTTGTGAAAAATACGGTAAGTTTATCAATGCACGCTAAATGTGGATGGCCAGGGGAAATACCCAGTCACCTTCCTGTGACATTAACACTTCCTTGCCTTGAACGTCCTTGAAACTCAGTGTTTCAATGTTGTTGGACAACAGGGAAAACAGAAACATGCGCACGTCAGATGAAGGTACCGGTTTGTGGAAACATGGATCCGTCTGCTTGAACGGAAGCGCGTACACAAAGACTGTCGTGGTCCAAGGCCATGTTAACTGGACTACGGCCCATGTAAACTGCCTCGCTTGTCACTGCCTTACACGACAACTGCGGTAGACAACGTATTTTGGTTGATTTATTTTCATTCGCAACCGTTGCCATCTTCGGCTCCCATATTCTCCCACTACTTGTTGCGAGACCACTTATTTTGATCTCCTGGCTTGTTTAATGACCTGCAATCAAGAGTGGCATAGAAAAGTCGAGTATACTCTAGCAAACCCAAAATGTTCCACGTATGATAGTAAGTAGGTCCAAGGAATTGCACTAAATGCCACTACGTACTTCGCATTATGGACCATGCATTTCCATACAAACGCCCTTATGCTACTGTGTTTTGAAGGCAGGCGGTATTTATGCCGCCCGCTGCTGCCCATAAGCCATATAGACAGGTAGGACTCCAAGAAATTGGCCTTTACAAGGATAAGCTCAGTTCCGTTGCCTTCTTTAAGTCCGCGTCCGTAAAAAAGACGGAATAAGCTTTGAAAATCGCTTGGAATATATACGGTGGTCGCCGTCAGTCTGTCATTTTTGCACCGAACGTGCTGCATCTCATTGTTAACCAATGTCTTTCAGATCACTATTATTCACCCGAATACTCCCAAATATGCGGCTTGCATGTAGTCTGTTGGAAACAGTTTGATCGCACATCAAAAACGGCGTTCGATAGCAAAAATACCGGTAAAATGTTCCTGTTCCAGCGGCTTCTATAGTTACCAGCCGTTTGCAGCTGACGCCCGGCTGTGTGGATGAGTACGCTGCTATTTGTGCAGTGCTCCGGGACGTCACATTGAAAACTGTCGGCATAGCCGCCGTGAAGCTTTGCTTTTTGATGAGGCCTCTCGCCGATGTTTCTGTTACCACACCGTGCAACAATACTTTTACAAAAACCCCTTTATGAAGCAGCCTGAACCCATGAATCAACAATTCCCTTAGTTTGTGTATTGGCCAACCCTTTTCGGTTTCGAAAGGCAGCTGGCAAAATCTGCGACGAAAGCTTAAGAAACATTGTTCATGACACTCCCAAAATTCACCACAACAGATGGGAATAATTTTGGAAGATGGGATATCCGTTGACTTGCAACTGCACCTCCACACTATCAAAGTCTAGGTTGGACTAATTCCCCCGAACTCCGCATGTTTTCCCCATGAATAGTGTAACTGTGCCTTCCTCCGTAAATTTTCTGCATTCTGGTGGAACGAGGTATCTTTAACAGCGTACCAGGATCCTTCGAAAATTCCAGCTTCAACGCGTGTGTTCCGCACAGAGGCGGGGTGACCGCATGCATTTTTAAACTGGCTCGTACGGATGCTGGTGCGCTAAACTCCCAGCAGATAAGAGCCCTTTTCCCGCAACCACCTGCCTTTCTTTTTTATCAGAAACTAATAATGAAGACAAATACCCAAATTTTTAGTATTTCATGATCTCTGATATCGCAGCGGATGAGTTCCGCATGTTGTTCCTTTTAGCATCATGGCACGCAGCCAAAAAAAGTTCGCAGGACAGTGTATGACGTTCTTTTGTTTGACGCCAATTCTTTGTAAACCTCGAACCGCCGCGAATAACCTTGTCAGCGCAAGCCACTATGCATTTCAAAATTACGCCAACAATAAATGGTTATAACATTTAAAAATTTCGAGACGCTCAGAAAAGTAAAGATCGCTCGCTTTTGCAAACATCTTACTGCAAAATAACACTGATATATTGGTCCATACACGGATTTATCAGTGTACAATGTGTGCTCATTTTTTCATGGTGTTTGACCTGTATTTTGCTTTGTGCTAACGACAAGCAAGGTGAGGAACGCTTTGAAGAGATGACTGTGCCAACTGAGGCTGGTCGACTTACAACCTTGCCGTTACTCTCATCCGAATGCACGTCAAAACCACATGATCCGACTTAGATAAGTTGACCTCGTTACTTCGTTTCTTTTTGGCCTAATTCCCTGCAACGAACAGTTAAACAATGTTAGACACTATATTCTAGCAAAAAGTAGCCCATTAGCACGAACGTTATTATCCTAAATCCCACTCGTGGGCTTTGTGTGACCAGCGCGCAACTATAGCCGCCGAAATTGGCATCCGGCTGCCCTAGTAGATTTAACTTTGAAATTGTGAGATTCACTTAGCTACCTCTAATGTTTATGCCTCAGTGTGAGCGGATTTCGAGTTCATAGGAGCACCGTTTCAGCTAACGTGTCAGCGGGTTTTCTGGAGACGGTCAGTGCCCCTTCGAATGCCCCCGCGTGCTACCTGGGGTTGCAGCGACCTTGAAGTCAAAGTGTTCCCAAGGATCGGTGTTAGTGAGCAAACTGATTCCTGAGTGCAAACTATCGCATTTTTATGGAGATTGTCGCTCTAAATCAGTGAAAGCTGGAACACAGGGTATGACCAGCAGCACAACGCATACCACATTACAGGCGCTGATCACGTGCTGGTTGGCAGTTCCATATATCAAATAATTTGACAACAAGCAGCCGGCAAGAACAGCAGCGCATTAGCAATCTGGATGGAAGCAAATAGGTGTGTAAGCGCAGCACAAAGGTGACTAAGAGGTCACACCTTTCTTCGCCTTTGGTACACCTTGACAAATGAGCTGGACTGTTTTGAATGAATCACTTGCTTATTCTTGGTCAATTATGGGCGAATAAGGGACGATAGATCGGCTCTTGGAGTGATGATTTACAGAATACAAATCTGTTGCTTCAGTGCTCTAGTTTGCGACTTCATCGGCGTACTTTTCTATGCTCACAGTGATATCCCTAGGATAGTCAATAATTTAAGGTCAGAACAACAGCGCCTGGGACAAACCAACGAGGAATTCCTTATGAATGTCAAATGTATCACAAAATCAGGAATCAATCTTGCAATGGATTTTTGCCTTGATAGGATGGATTGGGAAGCACAGGCTTCAAACCACATATTCATTAAGGTTTCAAATTGTGAAAAAGATGAGTACCGGGAACCCTGTCGAAGGCCTTTGTGAAATCCATTAAAATGGCATGCAAAGACAATCCGTCGTCGTACCCTTCGGTCAAAATGTCCATGACGTGGGACATGCTGTGTTGTATCATCACTCTGGAAGGAATCCGTGTGGGCTTTTAGCAATGGAATTGGTTTCAGCCAGACGCTTCGAAATAACTCGCTTCGAGATGCGCTAAAAAACCTTGTTCGGGATGCTGGTTGGGCTGACCGGTCTAAGTGTGCCCGGTTCATGGCGATCTGCTGCTTTTCAGTAAGCGGGTAATACTTCTGAGTCAACACACACTTGGATGAGTTCTGCATAGTTGTTTACCAGTTCGAAAGAGGCTTTCCTCGGAATCAATTGGCGGGCCTTGTCCGGGCACATCAGAATAAATACGTTTAGTTAATTTAGATGATTCTGTGCCTATTTCTGATTAGATTAGGGTTGATAAGTGCTTCGGTCACTGCCGCGGGGTGCGGAAATTGTTGGCTCGGTTACTTTTAGGATCACCTCTGACAAAGCAATAGACGCTTGTGGTTATCTCTACGGCTCTGATGCCAAGAATAGGCCGGGTTTGATTTAGTGTTACCGTGTAAGTTTTCTTGTTTTCTAAGGAATCTCTGAATTCAAACATCCCCTCAAATTGATGCGGACCATTCTTGGAGAGAAATTTTAGTTATTAACCAACCGTCAAAATTTTTAAACGGCTGAAAGGCATCTGGAGTTCTGGTGATTATCCGGCCCGCTGCGTTTTTCGCCATTGTCCATTGTCTTTGGACTTTAAACGTCTCAGTTGTTTTCTGTTGCCTGCAGTACGGTGGGCTCATTGGGTTGTCACGGCGTCAAAAAGAACTAAATTGTGGTTGTTTGGAGTCGTTGACTCGAGACTTATTGGGCAAACGCTTTCTTTTAAAGGATTTGGCCCACGAATAACCCGACTTGTCACATTAGCGGCTTTTCTCTCTGTTGGAGGACCACTGCCAAAACATCCGAATTAGTGATCCCTAACTCGGTGCAACCTCGAGTCCTCGAACTCTAACCCCTCTTCTACCTGTTGTTTTTGTTTTTGTTTCGGAGGAACTGCAACTTCCTTATCAGCAGTTTTGGCGGGAATGTTGTCCTATTTTACCTTGAGTCTTCTTGGCTTCAGTCTTAAGTCGCTTCTCCTTTTGCCAACTTCTTTCTGCCTCAGCAGCTGGCCCCTGAATTACCGTTGTTTGCCCTTTGACTTCATCTGAGTCAATGCTGACATTAGCTAAACTGCAAACCATTCCGTCGGACTGGCCGCAATTTGGAGAATCATGGGAAGCTGGGGAGGCCATGACTTGAAACGCCTGTTGGTGGCTCTTGGAGTGATTTTCATTCGGGTTAATAAGGCCCTGGGAAGCATGCTCGTTTCGGTGTCTGCCCCAAATTCTGAACCTGGTTGGACTCCCTGCTACGGATTCCATTCGTGCAGTCGGAATTTTGCTTTTAGGACATTGAGTGGCCTGTGCAGGGGACCACCCGGAACGGAGACGCTAATTCTTTTATCTTTACCTGTCTATGTCACCATACTATGCACTAAGAACACTGCAGTTATTTCGAGCAGAAGGCTCAAGTTTTTACCAGAACTCATGGCGCCCCGGAGGAGCTGGAAACCAGAGATAAAACTGTTCGAAAAAGGGTGTGCGTTTTCTCAGCCAATAATGAATTTGCATGGCGGTTACTCTAGAAGAATGTTATTTTCATGGATATAGTCCCCATTGTTATTCTTGTCTGCCGCGTCCATCAAAGTGCGGTCAGGCACTTTGGATTCTTCTACAGATACAGCAGGGATAGGGGCAATGGTGGAGATTAAAAAACCTCTGTCTTCAACGCAGCTAAGCTTGCTTGTAAAGAGCCTGCCTTGGGGTCGCTGGTTTAACCATTTTAGTCGTTCTGGATAATTGACCACGGGCACGCCATGTAACGATTCCTGACGAATCGGTACTGTTGGCGGACCTGGTGGGATAGCACAGGCCGTTGTGTCATGAATTAAGAAGTGTATTAGAAGACAAACGCATACAACAAAAAACCAGGGAAGGAGAAGCAACCCGTAACAACCGGCAATTTTGACCGCTTTTGAGCGTTTGCTTCAGTTTCAAAGCATTGCTATGAGGTATGATTACTTGAAACACTGTTCGTACGTCAGATATTCTCCCCAAATGAGAAATAGCTCCAATTTTTGCCACGGTCTACTCCCCCTAATGTCTTTTTTGAAGGTCTCATTAATAGGAGACATTTTTGCATTTCTGCAACCACTATTTTTGGAACCCTGCGGTAGTTCGTTTACTGGTGCAATTTTTCACCACGGGTAGACATATCCGTGTTTCTTTTCTCTGCAGCCTTTATCTCAATCTTTAAGGATTTGGTAGGACTGAAGTCCAAGTACGGGGTTTTTCTCCGGAGTTTGTTTCAATTGAAGTCGGAAAATCTTTGAGGCAAGCAGCTGCATACGAATGTGGAGGATGCCATCAAACACAAAAATATAAGTACCGGAGTCACCGAAAGTGCTCCGCCCTCCCGTGGTGAACTTGTGAGCTGCACATAAACGATACATTCCTGAAATCAGCTTGCGCTAACCATCAGACTTAAGCCAAAGAATGTTCTTAATTTCTTCGGACATCACTTCCAAGAAGCAGCCCGTTCAAAGATTCATATTCAAAGAATACGCCGGTAACGCTTGCTGGGGAAGCTCCTAAGGTAGGCAGATTGCGAAAATAAGGCTTTGAAAAAAGTGATCTGGCAGGGGATGTCACAAGCAAAGCAATGTGGAGCCATATGTGACGTTCTGAACCTGATAGTTAAATGGCTAGAAAGTAAGCTAAAACCAATTAAGAAAACGTCCGAATTCTCAGTGGCAAACGGCGCGAGGCCGCTGCCGCAGAATTGTATGTGGCCTGGGATCACTCAGATGAACTTCAAGGTGGAGACATGTTCTAAGCCAAGTCTATTATTTTGAGATCTAGTCGGAATTCTTAAGGACCTTGGATATGTCAAATGCCATAGAATTTACATCTGGAAGGGAGCTGGTGTGCAGCGAACATGACTGTTCTTAGTATCATTCCGCATTGCCCATAACATACCTGTTGAAGGTATGGGCGGCTCGCGTCGAATAAGACACCAGAGGCAGCGGAGCACTCAGTACACACGGCCCCCATTGCCAGCAGAGTGAAGTTTAAATCAGATTTTTTTTATGCGGATCAAGATTTCGGAGCCTCGATCGTCTGCTTGTTCAAGCACGTGAAAAGAGTGTTAGTGCTTTGACGCCAACTGGGGTCGTAAGCTAATTCATTTCATTTAAGCGCCCACACACGGTGTGCGATCATGCCGCATGGGCAGGTAAATGATCCAACAACATCAACGACGTGGCACCGAGCTGGGGAATCGAACGACGTTCAAATGGGTTGCCAAATGGTAGCTCCACAACGGTATTTGATGGCTGCACTGATGCAAGCCTTCCGAGATGTCTAAAAGGCAGCCAACAGGGCCTATAAGGGGAGGGTAACTGTACGTCGGAGGCGCCACACATCACTGAGTCCAACTATTGCAATTACGAAGCTGGTGCTCCCTTGTGACATACAAATCTGGGTAAGGAGATGAATGAATGCCTTTTTGTAGCCCAGGGTCAGTGTCACAATCAATAAGAGTGGATTTTAGGGATAGGCTTAAGAGCACGTATTTGACGTCTCTTAGCAGAGAAAATCGGAAGCAACTCTTGGGAACTTTGCCCGAGTGCACAGCAAGTGGCGAAAGCCTAAAACGCATTATGTCGCAGGCAGAAGTTATCAGATTATAAAGTTGCGGTATCTGCATTGCAAGAATTGGAGAAAACCAATGAAAGGGTCTGTGATTTTGGATTATAATTGTCACTAAGGAGCGTCTGAAAACAAAGTCTTTGCCATTTGCAGGCGCAATAGATTTTCCGCCCGACAGCGCGAAAACGCGCGCCCTCAGCAGAAACTGTGGGACCTTTCATTTACCCCATCTACCCCGACTGTACATTTTATCTTCTGCCATGTTCGGCTAGACACAAGGCCTGTGATAATTGTTTGAAACTTCAAGAACCCACTGAAGGATAGGATGGAGGAATATTTACCGATGGCACCGCGGCACAACCAGATGGGCAGATTACACTGGTTCGCTGTATTGTGAGGCTTTGACCTCTTTGAGATCCATTGAGGTGAAGAAAGCGTACCGGAAAACAACGCCAGCAAACAATTTTTAACATGGCTTCATATCTATCGCCAAACGTAGTTGGGTTCAAAGATGGGCAGCAAACATAGACGCTGATTTAGTGTTGAATGGACACAAGGATTATATGTGGTCCTTAGTAGTAGAAGAACCATTAAGCAAAGGTGACCGATGCACTGCAACTGACATTGGCTTCAGGGCATAAAATCAAACATCAGCAAGTTGAACACTTCATGAATCAACGAAGAGAGTACTGTACTGTTGGCGCAGCTGAGAAAATTGCTCTCTGGCTTCGGGGAGGAACGAGTGGCGGCGGCCACGGTATAAGCAAAATATTTGCAAAGCGATTAATCTGCGGACTTCCGTTGGTGAGGCTTTATTGAGTAATCCATCAGCACTTTTTCTCTGATTAATCTCCTCACGATTTTGGACACTTCATGGATGTGATTTTCTCTACGGCAGTTGGCGGGAGCAAGCCGAGATCCATTGTCCTGGACTGGCATTATTACAAAGTCTTCCACCGATGAAGATGAAATTACCGTTTCATGGACAAATTAAACAACTTTGGCATATGGATATGGATTTAAGGGCCTCCAAAATTGAGAGCTTCTGGGGTGAGTCGTCCTGAGATTGCTGGTAAACTATTTTTACATTAGCTTTGTGGATGGTGTTTTCGGAGTGGTTGAAAGTGATTGTGGGCAATTGTTTACTAGCAGCTTTCTTCGGGAGATTGTGAGACAGGTCTGACGCCTGACCACTGCTCTCTTTCAGCAAAAAATGGCGACTGTTGCTAACTTTATTGCCGATGCGTTGGCCGGCCATCAGGACTGTTAAAAACACGGTTACTTTTACCACGAAAAGTACGCAGGCATCCTCTCAGGGACTAGGTCCTTACAGGTGCAAGAGGCCAAATTCCTAAATCGAAAATGACAGTGTATGTTCAACATTCATGGTTGGTTTATTTTAGAACGATTTCACTTCTCGGAGAACAATTTTCCCATCGCACCTCACAGCACATTTCTCCACAAGTGGGGTATAAGTGCAGTCGATATTACTGCGGGTTAATTCGTGTGCCCAGATAAAAATTTCAACATACGTCGTCCTCTAAATGGCTTGGAATATTCTCAACTGTCCTCAATCACATTCATCTCTAACATCATGCCAACTCGACAATTTTGTCCAATACTGCTCCCTATCCACAGCACATAGCCCTCCACTTCAGTTGATGAACTTCCAGTGTTGTTAACTTACCTGCCCATTGCATAGCCCCTTTGAGGTTAAAGAATTTTAACCGTGTGTCAAAATTTGTTACCGTCCTACAGCTGAATTTCGCGACTTCGGCATGCAAAAATGATGCATTTAAACGTGTATCGTCTTGCAGTTCTCCACTAACTGTTTGCCTCCGGAATTCCTGTATCTTTCTTTCCAAAGCTTTATCCAGCTTTGTTTTTGACTAGCTCACCCTTGCCATGTATATATCCGGATTGATGAATCCGCTCCTATTTATTTTAAGATACGCCCAAGTGTACTTCATTGGCCTATTTACAGATACTTTGTTTCTGGCGCTCCAGTTTATCGATCCCCTATTTCTTGAAGTCTCGTCCACCGTCAACTGCATCAAATGGCTGGAGGTGGGCCAGCCGTAGTTTTTCAAAGGATGCATTTGGTTTTTTCATGGGAAACAGCAAGAATTTATTCGCTTCGCCCTCTCACTACCGTGTAATACGTGAATTCTTTGCTGTACGCTAATCAACAGGTGATTTTGCAGCCGCATTCTTTCCTACCAAATGATAGTGCCACGCAATCAGTTCCATAATGTGGATGCAGTTGGCCGTAAGGCTATGTACTTGGCTTCTAATTTAACGTTAGTTTTTTGTAATCCTCCTCCAAATCTGGATAACCCTTAGATCGACATGGAATCGAGCATATGTAATCGGCAACCTTTAGAGCGGGCGGATGCGGCTGAAGGCCAAGCGGATAACGCCGTGGCATTTGGACTTAATGGTCACGGGTGAAAATCCTCCCACCGCCGGTCAGCCTTCCAATGTGACAGCCGTCTCTCGGCCCGAACCCGCTTCCTGAAAAATAATGTACATTCCCATTTTATCAAGGAATGAAGTCAAAGATGGAAGATGTTCCATTTCCAGCTTAAAACTTTCTGGCTGTAATAAACGTGTCTCTTCCACCTTGGAGAGCTAGATCTCTGCGGCAGTTATCGCTTTCACGCTCAGTCTGGCTTATGGTGGTCATATTTTTGTGAGCATTGATCAGTATTCATAAACTGTCAACGAAGCGATCGCTCAATAGGAGAAATAATAAAGTCGGTTCCACTGAACTTCCAAATGCCCACATTAGATTTTCCGAACTGTGCTTTTGAATTCTTGCTTCTCTAATTCTTCGGGTGCCGCTAGAAGGAGACGATTCTTCTCGCTGCCCAGCTCATTCGACCGCACTAATGAATTGTCAGGTGTTTCAAACCACGAAAGCGTTGGTCAGCCGTATCTTAGGCAGATTCTGTATAAAACCTCGGATTCACATTAGTTAATTCGTGGACCAGGTTGAGCTTATTGCCCACAAATGTGCTGAAACAGATGGTTGCTTTGCGATTGTGGTTCAGTATGACAAATGAATCTGCACAGAATGCGTCTTTCCAGTCAATCCCATCGTGACATCCTTTTAGCTTCTCCGCCGTTTTTCGCCAACACTGTGGCGGTTAACTCCGGCCACCACATAGGAACCGTTTTTATCGGGAGATCGAGAAAACTAGTTGGCCCTTCATTTCCCACCATAACCATGTAGCCGGATTTGGAATCCGATTTTTGCTACGCATTGCTCAAAACCTGTTTGTAATAATTAGTTTACCCAGATTGGGGTGAAAGAACGTTCGGAATGCTCGGGAAAGAAGCGAAAATGCAATATGGCCAGGAACCAATCCGAAAAATCTTTAGTGAGACTTTGGGTTCCCTGGAATCCGTTAAGCCGGCCCAATTTCCATGTCCTACCAGTGCCAGTTTATGTTATTGGTATCATCTATACGGACAATGATGAATAAAGCATACGGATGTCGAATCAGGGGGGTATTTAACTGCCGTTAGAGAATAAGTCGAGACGGCAGAGGCAGGATGTATGAGACGGGACCATTTTCGATTGGAGGTCACTGTGAAAGTATAGGTGGAATAGGTACTCAAGGTCACTCTTTGATTAAGCACGTCAGTCCTTCGACTGTGCCACAGTTTCAGTTACCAGGAGGGAGTTGTCGGTGCTTTACGGGCTTCCAAATTAGTGCAACAAGTCAATGAAAAATTCGAAAATTTCAGTGAGTCAAAGAGAATTGCCCCGGGGCTGAGACTATTAGATCCGACACAAAACTGGCGAGCAATGGGGTCCATTGATGGATGCCTCATGTTTGGGCATGAAAGACGATGTTTTAAGGTGAAGAAATTACCATGAGTTATCAAGAAAGCCCTTCAAAGTTACCCGAATTCTGATGGACGTGTTAAAGGAGACGTTTATGACATGTCGAGTATATGAAACTGGATTGGGCTTCTGAAAAAGGCAGTGATGTCACCTTTTCGTTCATTGCGGAAGGGAAAGTAAATCTCCCTACTCATGTCATATAGGAATCAATCTAGTCTCCTCCACTTCGAACAGTGCTCCGACACCAGCGCATGATACTTATTTATGTGCAGTCCCACGTCGGATGCATTTCGACGTTTTTCTGCCTGAAAAAATGGTACCTATCGCTCAATAGTCTGACTTTATATCCATAAACCTTATCGTTCTAACTGCGTATAGGTTAGCCCACCATGGCCCTCTACCACCCACCTACCGTTTACATCAACCATACCCACTGGCCCCGATCATTTTTTGTTTCGAAAGGCATGGCCTCTCAGAGTGAAATATAATCGTTGATTTCCAAGTTGAATTTTGTCAATCCCTAGTGCATCTATCTTTGTAGTTCGATCATTATTTATATCATCAACAGTTATTTCCTGTCCGTCCTATTAAATACCGGCTCATTTTACTTACTCATAGTGCAGACAAAACTACCAAATACCGGTTCATTCTGTTTACTCATAACGCAGACGATCCACACACTAGATTAGCCAGCCCACCTATTTAAGTATACATATATGCATATAAATAAAGAAAACCCGGATGCCTCAGCCGCCGTCCATATACATTGAATTGCACTATGCGCTCTTGTAACTTCCTTTTCTGAGCTGCCCGTAAGATTGATCGCTTTTTAATCTGCAGCTGCAGCTAGGCCAGACCGCCGTCCGTCTTTTTTCTCTCTTCCAAGCCTCATAGTCCTTTTTGGATGGAAACACTTACCCCATGCTCTAGCGATTATCAGATCCTGGAAAGTCGATGTCTCCCTTAGCCCACCCATGCCTTATTTAATTCCTTCCTCCACACCACGAATACACCAGCGTTACCACAGTAGTGC